>CM041776.1:207777908-208023407 GCA_023374045.1 Limonium bicolor
ATTGAATTCGTGACTCTACAAGGGAGGAAGAAGACAAGCCTAACTTAGAAAAATCAAAAGAATAACTTACCTAAATTACCTTGTCTTCTAGCTCACAATTATTTCCTTTCCAACTCTTGCCTGTCACACCTCACATGTCCGATTTCTATGCTGGAAAAGATGACATTATTGAGCCAATCAACCATGAAATAAACTAAGAAAAAGTAAAGTCATTTGACATTAAAAATTGACAAAAACAAAATCAAATTCCAATTGCCCTCTTCATTTACGTGAGCTAGGTCTCATTTCCCTCCTTGCACATTTCCTCCACGGTTTGGTAAGGCTCCCTCCTCTCTCTTCTAGCTTCATCTTCTTCCTTTGAAGCTCTTAAGTCCATTAATGGAGTTTTAACTTCTATCTTCACTTTAAGGTAATTTCCTAGCATTTCTTGGCAAGTCTTGAAGCAAAACTCTTCCTAGCATAACAAGGTGTGTTCGGCATCAATTAGATCTCCAAGGGGTTGTCCAAAACAACATTAATCCAAGGAGCATCTCAAAGGTTTCTTAAGGTAGGTTTCAAAGCTTGAAATCCTTTAAACACATTTTTATGTGTAACCAAGTTCTACCTTTATAAGTCTCTTTCTTCTCATTTTGATGAAGGAAAACTTGTTCTTCACCTACCTTAGAGGGTGCCGATTTATAAGGAGAAAAAGTCTAAGGTAAAGTCTTGTAAAACTACTTCCAAATCTACTTAAGATCTTTATTCAAGATCTAAACTCCTAAACACCTCACCTTCATCTGCATAAAACCGAAGAGGAGCATGAAGTTTACCTAGGAGAAAGCTTGGAGATTCAAGAAGAAGTTCAAGCACTTAACCACCTTTGTTAAGAAGTAAGTTACTAAGTAAATCTTATGTTATAAGCTTTGTTAAGCTTCTAAAAAATTGTACAAAAATTATGTACATCTCCTAGGCTAAATAATACCGAAACTATATGGTTTTATATTGCCAAAAATATAATCTATAACATATATAGAAAATATTTACCTTAAGACACATTTTTGTGTCACAAAAACTATTTATGTTACAAATAAAATAAGGCCGAAATGTTAGGGCAAAAAAAAAATGTTTTATTTGAGCTAAAAATCAATATAAGACCTTACAATAATTTATACATGAGTGATATGACTCCTATGAATTTATGTATAATTATTATGACATATAAATCCACTTTTAATACTATATGGTTCACTAAATATTTATGGCCGAATGCTTAATTGATAAATGGGTATTTTAATGACCTACTTAGGTATATAAACTTATATTATAAAGTTTGGAGAGTTAAAAATATTTTATTAGTGCTTAAATGGCTAATTAATTAAGTTATGTGGTTTTTTAAATGTAATTTTTACAAAGTTTAGTGGATTTATTGTGGAAAGCCGAGAGTTAAAGGGGCACTGGTGTGTAATTATAATATAATATAAGTTAGGAATCAAGTTAAGAATTTTAGATAATTTAAACAAGCTTAAAATAACTTTTTATTAAGTTTTGGGGCTATTATGTAATTTATAAAAGTTGTTATGAAAGTTTAGCATTTATTAGTGGGCGAATTCATAATTAAAAGATTTATTAGGCTCACTTTCGAATTTTGAGGAATTAAATATTAGACTTTAGTTATAAATTATTAAGAAACTATATAAAGTTTTGGGATGAAAGTGTAATTAAGGAAGAATAAATGACAAAGCGAATAATTACTTGGGGTTAGTTTGGTAATTTAAGAATTTATATATATAAATTCGGCATTTATGGAGAATTAAAATTAAAACTATAGTTTATAAGACATTATGTAAAGATTACAAGATTTTGTGGCTAAATTGCAATTATAGAAAGTATAGAAATATATGCCGAAATTTGAGGGGCTAAGATGTAATTCTTGAAAGTTATAATATTTATAAGTTATGTCCAAAAGATTAGTGGTGGTTTTGTAATTTAATTAGATGAGGAATTAAAACTATGTTATATAAAGAGATAGAATTTAGGTGTAAAGTTTATGAATTAATGTGGTTGTTTTTGTAAATAACCGAAATACAAGTTTAAGAATTTAGATTTAAAAAATATAGGTCCTATATGGATATTGGAGGATTTAGAAGAAAGAATTTGATTAAAGGAATTATGGAATTGAAACTATGGCTTACATGGTTATAAGGAATTAAAAGATAAACAATAAATATTATTTATGGTTTAAAAGAGAGAATAATAAAAACTATAAGAATTTTATGTCTATGTATGACATATAAATATAGTTAAGAAATTATAAGTTGTTATGTCACCTAGACAAATAAAATAAAACAACAAATGCAATGAACACATATATGTGCATTAAAGGATAAAATAAATCAAAAGAATAACAAATAAGTTATACATTAAATCATGAGGTAAATTAAAAGAAATAAACCTCACATGAAAAACAAATACGAGATATTGTTAAATGATCCAATAGAATTATTATATAAGGGTAACATAAATTAACCCTCTCAGTCAATCCTATTCTAGGACTCTGTTTGACCAGACGTTGACCGGGAATTAAACGAGTACAGTCTACGGTGAACGGTATGGGATTCTTGCAACCTGTTTTCTACCGGATACACCGGCTTGTGTGCTATCTGTTGTTTGTTTGAAATAACGACCAAGATAAAAATGTAAACTGTTGTTTACTCTTGCACATGTGATATTATTTTATGTGCGTGAATGTTGCTGACTACAACGTGTATGTCCCACGCATACCAACAATACTATACCAGTGGGTTAAATACCTGTGTTTTAGTATACCGAGGACTTGTACTCAAGTCTCTCACTAACTTCACTTTATAACAAACTCATTATCCTAAACGTGATAATTGACATACACATTGTGTTCTTGTTTAACGTCTTTATATGACACTTAACAATTCTATACTTTGAGAACGAGGAGCCCAGTTGGATCTGGCCATGCATGCTACAGGAGTTTTACCTGTCTCAGGTCGTCTCCTACTACGTCACGACGGAACATTCAGTTGGGAGGAAGACTCTATTCCTCCCGGGATTCAAATGCCCATCAGTTCAGTTTGAGGAAGACTTCATTCCTCTAGTGGGAATTTATTTTCCCACGCCTCTCAGTTCAGGGTTTAACTACGTTATCTCCTGGGGTTTTATACCCAACCTTTCTCTATAACGAGGTCAATATACCTCCACTATATTTGATATACTTTTATACATCTGTCAGTCCCATTGTTGTGGACCCGACAGCTATCAGACATTTCAGTTCAGCTAACTTGACCTTCTGTGTCTTGTTCTATGTGAAATTATTGTCCTTGTGTGGATACTTGTTATCAGATTATGCTTTGTTTACAACTTATATAAAAAAAAATGAACTGCATGTGTTCGACAAAGTAGTGGTGTGGCCCGGTAGACGATGGGCTGCACGTTTTCCATACCAGCATTGTTTGCTGAGCCCCTTTGGGGGCACCCCATTTTTCAGGTACCTAATAAGTTAAGAAGATCACCACACTGAGTGTAGGTGGGGTAGACCAAGCTTTGGGAGTCTACTATTAGTTAATTATTTTATTTCAGTATTTTACTTTGAGTTTGATTCCTAGTATCTCGGGTTGTATCTGTATTCCAGACCGTGACATTTGAGGATTGTATTTGGACTTAGCCTTGTTGGTCACAAGGGTGGCCAAACGGCATTGTAATACCGCCCGGTTGTTTATTTATTTCCGCTGCATGTATTTTATTTGGGAGTGATCGCCGTTCAGTTTATTGGATTTCGGGTTGGGGTATTACAAAAATGGGTATCAGAGCGTAGTTACGCTCTGGATACAAGGATACACGAGATTAGGATATCTAATACTTTAGGTAAAGGTTGAGAGATAGTATTGAAAGGAGTTTAAGTTAGTTTACTTAGACTACTAGCCAAGACCAAGATAGTGACCTCAGTAGTGTCTAATATACCTCAAATCCTGCAGATGTCGGAAGAGGAGGACGACGTGGACAGGCCGATGAGGAGCCATCCGTCGGGCTGGCAGACATTGCCACCTTAATTGCCAGGCATTCGCACAGGCGGGGGTGGGCAGCAGCAGCAGCTACCTCCACCACCACCACTCAGAGAGAGAGATTGGGTGAAGAGTTTGGCTGATCTAAGGCCAACTGCTTCAAGGGGCAGACTGACCCTGCTCACTTGGAGACCTACATCATGGAGATGGAGACAGCTTCGAGACGCTTGCAGTCCCAGCTAGGGAAAAATTAAGACTTGCTGCCTTTTATCTGAAGGATGCAGCTAGAGATTGGTGGAACATGGTGAAAGCCGACCACCTGGATGACCCAGCTTTTACTTGGGGACAATACACTGCACTACTTAGGGGCAAATATACCCGGCCCACACCAGGATGGTGAAGACTAGGGAGTTTGATGCATTGGAGCAGACGGGAAAGATGACGTTGATGAGTATTATGCTAAGTTTACTTCACTACTCCGACTACTACCCGTATAGGATACTCGGACCAGGTGTTGGTCGACCGGGTTCTACGGGGGACTGAGCCCTCGACTTCAGTTTGGGATGGGACCAATCATCCCTACCAGTTGCAGGTATACAACAGGAGAAAACATAAACCAGTCCAAATTTTATTACCTATATACCCCGTCGTGGGAGATTTGGAGATTAATACCTTGAGATTCAGGAATGCTATCATGCTGCCTCCGTAGTGGAGATCACTGTAAGAGAAGGGATGCTTTGAGCTCCCAAAAAGAGGAAGGACGGACCTGGTGGCGATGATGCCAAGCAGGGGAACTCCAACAAAAGGAACAAGCCCTATCAGAAAGGACAGGGGTCCTATCAAGGGAAGGGGAACCAAACCACTGGAAACCCCCAGTCAGGAACCTACGAGCAGCAACCTCACAGAAAAACCTACCCATCTAAGGGTAGGCACTCTAATCAGACAGTTAGATTTGGAAACTTTTGTGATTACTTCAGTACCTTTGGAATGTATAATGACCTTGTTGTATTAGGTTCTGGATCCGGCTCAAACCGGGCCAGAAGTATGTCCGCCGTTTCAACTGTAAACAGTGCGGAAAGGATCACCCCGGCGTAGACTGCCAAGGGGAGAAAGTCATGTGCCGCTACTGTCAGATACTCGGGCATCGTGCCTTCGAGTGTATCCGAAACCCGGAGAGCAGGAACTACCGCCCGGGAGCAAAACCAAACACAGGCCCTAAGAATGGAGCTAGCGATACTCGCCCTCCACCAACCAACCAAGTTCAGGGGTATAAGGGAAAGGCCCAGCATCGGACCCGCCCTGCATGTCATGGATCGCTCAGATGAGGCTGGTCCTTCTACCAATCCAGGTAATTCTAAACCATGTGAACCTGTTATTGAGCATGGATGAGTGAATGAGTGCTTGGCATGCCTTGATTGCCTAGTTGCAATAGGAAAGAATTAGTAAGACCTCACTAGAAAATTTAAAAACACGTAGGAAGCTATAAGATATGCTTTCCTATCCCCTCACCGCCCTCCTGGAAGAAACCCATTATAAAGTGCAAGAACCAGGGAACGAACAATAAGTAAGGGTTATCCAACCAGGTTTGATTTACACAAGGATAACTAACACCGGAGACACAAATTGCAATCATCAGAAAATGTTCAAGGAATGGAGCAGGTGTAACACCCCACTCTATAAACCCGTAATAATCACTCCCATAGTAATCACTCTCGTAACATAATTAAAGACGTGTCACAGCGGAAGTTAAACTACATTAATCCTCACTTGGGTGTCACATGCCATTACTTGCCCATGCGAGTAACGAAGCATATCCGAATCATAACAAATGACAATATCAACTAACCGCAGTGATGAACGAGATATTTATTACGTTATCCTATATACAAACTGATACCTATGACATGTGAGCACTTAACAATTCCCAGATTACAACGTACTAACATGAATAAATCCTAGAAGCGTAATAGAAGTCGAGGTCATCTACCCACGATCCCGCACTCCGGCGTCAATCGTCAATCACCTGAAACATAAAATATCGGTGCCCATGGAGGGCTCAGCACTTGGCCGAGTATGTTAAATTATGTTGTCCTAGACCTTTAGGTCACTTAGGTCAATTAGCCGTCTGAACATGAGGTGATTACATGCTGGTTCATTTTACAGTTTATATAGACAGCGGTAAATGACATAAAGAAGCATCTAGCATTCCATCAGTGAACCGTACATACACCACATACAATACTCAACAGAGAAAAACACAATACACAATATAAAGTATACAACACACAGTATTCGAATGCGTAATTATTTCCACCAGGATAATCGTAGTAATCCCTCTAAATTATGTTAGTCGCCATTAAGTTTTACTCTCAATACCAATGGGCGTCAAGTTAGGACAACCCGTAAATAACCTTACTGGACAGTAGTCCTACCGTACACACAAGGTGCTCATTGCCAAGAATCATTCGATCCCAGGTCTTCCACTTGCCTAATAAAGGCGTCCATGAATGGCCGAAGCCGTGTGCCAAAAGCGGCACCCTGATCCAACAGTCTATCTAGGCCCGTCGAAATATAGAGGGAGTCGGTCCGATACGGACGTTATACTCCGGTGATCACCAATGCGCAACCAACTAGTCGAAACTAATTGGATTCCCATACCATGTACCTTAACCATCACTCTCTAATATGTGATTAATCCTTAATCAACTACCTTAAGCAAATGCTTAGGTCTCGGAGAAGTCTTTACCATTTATTACCTTTGAAGTCTCATGTACTTCCCTAGAACTAGTCTAGGTTATAGTCATGTTCGAGTATCAAGCTCTAGAGACTGGGGATCCCGAGTCTCGTTCCTAGGTGTTTTACTTAGGTTAACTAGGAGTAAAGTTCTCGAATATTAGTATTCCAATCGCTTGAGAAATCATAGTAATATTGTCCGAAGACATCGCGCACGATAATAATCGCTTAACAAATCAGGGAATTAATCCACACAACATGCATAGCACACATATCACTCTTATCACATAACCAAACAATACCCGAACCCGAGGCTTCCCTCAGGGGTTCAGACCACAGAATCCAACATACCGTACACCGTCGAGCGCTCGCGTGACAACCCCCGCGTAGTCTCTAGCGCTCCCAAGACTCGTGTCTGCCAACTCGTACCTCTGGTACATACGTTGTTCTAATATCAGTATATATTTACATAGCTCGAACTTGCTTAATCATCCTAGATCAAACCCGTACTTCCATCCCGTAGCTAACCCTTAGTTGATCTCTTGTTCAACTCAATGTTTGTTAATCTTAGGGATTTAGATTTCGACTACTCGTTATAGTTTACGGACATGTAATCGTTACTACCACGTTAACACTTATTACAAGGAAGTTACGTTTACAACTTGGTTACGTATTGTCAAGTCGCATGCTCGCGGGAATAATGTTACGTACGCGCATGCATGACATTTAAACATTTCGTTATACGAACTGATTTACGTAGTAATATTAGTACGTGCGTGGGCGGGCATGTATGCATATACAAGTACGCATATATTATAGTTGCTGTTACGCGTTGTCATTTGCGCACCCTTTTACGTGCATGTAACATACTATGTATTGTATATGCTTATAACGTCGTTGTCGTTATTTTCACGTTTCTACTTGGAATTGTATAATCCCATATGTAACTTGTTATTAGTATTATACCCTCATGCCATGTTATAATCTCACATTATATTACTTATAGAGTTCCTCTTGTAATAAAATTCCAACTATATCTTATACTTCCAAAATTCGTCAACTTACCCCCATCATTTAATGTAATTGTATATAATGCATATTTGCTCTTTAATAACCCCTTTATGACAAATTCTTTCATACTTAAATATAATGTCACATTATATCACCCAAAAACTTTATATTATAACCTACCCATATATTAGAATATATATATATATATTAGATATATAGATATATATATATATATATATTTCCCATACAACCTCTTTTTTTCGGTAATTCCCATATTCATCCTATATGTTAGTTATTTACAAAACTACCCCATACTCCATACTTGTTATATTCTTAACCTTAGTAATTTATAATCCAAGATATTCCAACCTTATAATATACACATGTATATGTATATATATACGAACAACTCCATCACATGTTCAGATTTACTTGATCACCCATATATTCTCTTGATTATAATATAACCCCCTTTATTTTATAAACTTCCATTTAATTACTTAAAACTTTATAATATACACTTTAATTATTTTTAAATACCAAACTAACCCAACACTTCTCTTAATCCTCAATAACCCCACCTGTTCGGTTTCGATGTATCTTAACCCATACTTTCATCATTTACACTTTGCCCATATTATTTTGCAAACTTACAATTTAATATCAACTTTATAATATACCATTGATTATTTATTTCAAAATCCAACCAATATTTCCTACAAATTTCCGAACAGCCCCAAAGGTTGTTTTAATTCACATTTCCACTCGAATTTTTGCTTATTTACCAAGTACCCATAAAATTTTATAAATATTACATTTTAATACTTAAAACTATATGTTATACTCCTTAATTAAATAAATTACCAAAACAACTCATAATTTACCCAAATTTAAGTACAAACCCATAAGCTTTATTTACATTCCATTACAACCCCCTAATCTTTCAGAAAGTACATTATAGACCCATGGATTTTTAAATTGTCAAACATTAGCACTTAACCATATATTATAACCCTTATTTAATTAATCCATCAAACTAACCCAAAAATTCTTTTAATTCCCAAAACAGACCTCTAGGGTCTTAATATTTATTTTTCCAATGCCTATTTTTTCGGTAATTATATAACTACCCCATTTTTTTATAAATGTTATTTTTAACTTATCATTTCTCTAAATACCCAAAATAATTATTTTCATCATTTAATTTGGTCAACCCTTACATGTGGTCAAGGTTGACCACTTAAATTATCTCTTTGGCTAGATTGAGTATTATATACAAAAAAAAATACCCCAATTGATTCTCTATTTTTATATTTAACCCTTAATTTCATAAAATTCACATCTTATACTCCTAGACTTCTTAAAAATAATCCCTTTCTGTTTTGATTATGCTTAGTGTTCTATATTTCTTTTAATTACTTTTGACCCATATATAGTTCATTTATCTACTAAATTATTTTACAAGGTTTTAAATTCATTTAAACCATTTTATAAGCTTGTAAATATACCAATATATTTCTAATATATTCCTAGGTGGTTATCTGTACTAGCATTATTATTTTGCACCAGAAACTTATACAACTTTCTAAATCAACTTATAAATTTATTAATAACTATTTAAGGCTCAAAATCCCCATAATAACATAGCCTAATTACATGGCTTTAAAATAGTATAGTAATAACTTTTAAATAGCAATAAAATGTTTTCTAAATTATATTATGTCACAGTTTGCAAATAGAATTTATAATAATACGATTAAATCATTTTCTTCCATTTTCTTTCATTGATCACTTATAAAATACACTTAATAAGCGATTAGTATTTAGTCTCACTAATCAACTTAACCATTTATCTTCTACATATATTTAGGATTTAAATAGTATATCTCTTGGTTTGTTCGGATTGTGGTTAATTTCTTAAGTCATTTTTTTCCATTGGTAATTTATAAAGTATACGGTTAATAGGCTATTACCAACAAACTCACTAATCAAATACTTACTCTTAATTTCCTCCATACATTTAGGATCTAACAACACATAAACACCCATGTACTTGTATAATACTCTCGGCACTATTTTATTTTACAAACCCATAATCTAAAATAAACATCAAAATATGGTTTAGGTGTTTTTACCTTGTTTTGGATCTCCAAGAATTTCTCCACCAGCTTTAGCAATTCGCATTCCTCTGCTGTACGCATATACACCTTACGTTACATATATTTTTTTTTGTTCATGAGAGTTCCTTAATTTACCCACCTAATACTTGGAAGTTAGGTGAGGGATTTACCTTCATAAAAACTTGGTATTCCCCTTGGATTTCAGCCTCCAGCTCACGGTGCTTTAGGGGAGTTTAATACCCATTCGGTTGTCACCAGAACAAGAAAGAAAATTAAGTCATTACTCTACCATGTCGCTAGTTTAGGTGGTTTAAGATGTAACTTTTGATCTTTAAAAGAGGAGTCTTACTTGCAGTTTTTACAGAGGATTCCAGCCTCTGTTCTGCACTCACTGCAAGGAAGGTATAGTCTCAGTTTGTATGGGGAATGAAGAAGAAAAACGAAGGCTCAACAGCCATGGCTAACTCAGGTTTTACCTTGTGTTTTGCAACCCCTTACATGGAGCTTCCCTTGGTGCGGTTTCGGTTCAAAGAGGGAGTTAAAGAGGCTCTCCACATGCGCATGACAAGAGGGAGAGATAGTCTCAACTTGAGCAGAAAGAACAAGGAGAATGAGGCCTTGAATATACATTACAAGGTCACCATTTTTACCTTCCTTTTTGGGTTGTTTTGTCTGCTGTTTACAACCGAGAGAGGGGAGATTCAGTAGCTGTTGCTACTGCAATGGAAGAAAGGAAAGACTGGAATGAAGTGGGGGGAAAAAAAAAGAGAGAGAGATACTGGAAAAAAAACAACGTGAAAAGAAAGAGATAGTGCAGAAGTGTAGCTTACACTTTTGCTTGCTGCTGCTTGCTGTTTCTGTTTGCTACCATGGAGAGGAGGACAACTGCAGCAGCTTGGCTTTTTGGTTGCTGAAATGAAGATGGTGATGCTGTCGTAAGTTGGAGAGAGAGAAGAAAGGCAGGAAATCATTGCTGCTGTCACTTGAAAGAAGAGGAAGAGGGAAAGAAGAGTGGTTCTACTGGGTTTTTTTTTTTTGTTGTCCAGTTGCTGTAATCGGTGATGGAGTATGGGGAGCAGGAGTTACTGTGATGATGTTGAGAGGATGTAAGATAAAGAAGATGTCGTGTTTGCAGAGGGAAGAGAGAAAAGAAGTGATGGCTGCTGTAGTCATCGATCAAAGCATGGAAAGTATGGAAAGAAAGGAAAAAGTAGGCCTATGTTGTCCTTATTGTACTTTTAATTGTTACTATTTATTTTATCTAACGATGTTATTTATTTCCTTTTGTTTATGTAGGTAATCGGCTGGGGATAAAGTTGAAGGGAAAATTGCAAATTTCATCCTTTAATATCCTAACACCATTTGTGTATTTGTTTCTCTTTTGACGATTTATTTATTTATTTTTTCCCTCTTTTCCATATAGAAAATCGGTTACATAAAGGAAGGAAAGAGTTTTGAATTTTCATCTCCTAATATTGTGGCACCAATTGTAATATATTATATGACTATATTATGTTTTGCATTGTGATTTATGGTATTTTGGTTTTAAATGCATATACATGAGTATATATATTATTCTTATGATTTTTTTTTGACTACATAGAATATTTATATAGTTTAATGAGTGATTTTAGTGGTATTTAATACATGTACTAATATGTTACATGTGGTATTAAATTTAGAAGTTGAATTCTCCTTAATAATATTTTCTCTTTGGTTAGAGATTTAATGTATAGTTTAATGTCCATCTTGGACTATATATTATACAATAATACTTATCGCAATTATTGCTCACGATTTAAATTAATCTTTATCAATTGATGTAATAATTATTGGGGTATTTCAGTCTACCCCCCTTAAAAGGACTTCGTCCCGAAGTCATCTGAATCGAATAGGTAACCTAACTACCCACTGTAACCTCAAGGTATCAATCAATCCGCCTATCAATTCTAAGGTCTCAACACTCTCCTGAAGTGTAAACCGTTCCATTCAACCACTAGTCTTCCAATCCAAACCAACCACATATATATCACAAGTCCCGAAGGATGTCAGTACAGTTTCCAATCCAAACCATATATATCACAAAACATATTCTCACGTGCTTAAAGCACATACACATAATCAAAATACATCTCAAGTGCTTAACGCACCTATACACAACAATCAACATCCATCACGAGTGCTTAAGGCACATATACGCAACAAACAACATACACACCACAAACAACACAAAATGACTACTATGCCAAGGGCTCTACCCCCCTTAAAAAAGGTTACGCCCCGTGACCCCCAATGTATCACACAGTCGCTATAAGAAGAGCGCTGGATACTTGGCTCTCATGGAGTTCTCCAACTCCCATGTGGCCTTTTTGCCTCATGGTTCGACCAACGGAATTTGACCCTTTTAATGGTCTTGTTCTTGGTCTCCCTCGTTTCCGTATTGAAACTGAGAGTGGAGTTTCCGTATATCTGAGGACAGGTCAATCTCTGGTCACTTAGCTCTAAAAGAAAACTATGAGATGGGTGAGGCGCATACCCTATTCAGTCAAAGGTGTGGAGTACTTTGCATCTCCTTCAAATACGTTCTATTGGGCCCACTCGCTCCATAATGAGGTGCACACCCACGTATATAGGGCTTGGTTTGCCCTTTTTGTTCCTAAGGACATATTATAGATGGTTTATTCGCAGGAAGTTATTGCTGACCTCGTTCCAACATGACAGTGTCATTCCCGATCTTCTCTTAATTTGGAAACGAAGGTATCTTAATTGATGCGGTATATTAACTGTAAATGCACACGACTAGGTCTAAGTCGAGTTCAGACGTTCTGGATGACTAGCACGGAATATGTTTTGAATAGTTATTATCTTCACTCATCGGTTTCTAGTTGAGGTGAAGTATGACATTGACTATCGTTGTCATTAGTGCTCTTTGCACTAGTGTCTGAAGTTTGAATGTATTAGCTTATAAATCCACGAAGGTAATTCTTGTCATTTCGTGGTTCCAGGTTGTTTTGTTCCGGAGTAATACCTTAATTGCAATATTTGTTATATACTTAATGTTGTTATATATTGTATATTCAATATACTGTTCTTACGCCAATACTTGTATGGTTTGCCCCGTGTTTGCTATGGACTCCATTATTGTGTTTATATTGAGTCTTGCATTTTTCAACATCCCGTATGGGTATGTTCCTTGGTAATTGAGACAACTTTTCCTCTAATATTTTATATGCTTTTATCTTCTTTTTTTTTTCATGTTTACAATGAGTGTAATTGTACACTTGTGAGTTCCCGTGCGGTTATAACATTGAATGCCGTATTTATTTAAAGTGTATCCTCGAACGGACTAGGTCGTTATATAGCCTGTTTCCCATTTGTTTCTTATTGTTTGAGGTTCCAAGCGAGTTTCGTTCATCTGGTCATTGCCAATGTATTTATTCAAAAAGTTGTTTATAATGGTTGCTTCTGTGCGCACCGTGTTTCAATCGGTTCGATCGTTACGTTATTGTGACAATTGTTGTATAGCTTATGGCCTCTGCTAGTGTGCTAGCTTGCCTGTCTTTTATTGTGTATTGGTGTACTTGTGTTCAGCTCCTTTTTGGGTGAAGACGTATCGTTGCCCTTAATTCGGCATTCGGAATTGTTATCTCATTCGGTAGTGTTTGGGTTCTCTGTTGGAGAGTAATTCTCTTTAAGCCCCTCTTACGGGTGGCGATTTTCATTATCTAGTAGGTTCTTTTGAATGTAAAGTATTACGTTAGTGTAAAACAGTTATTGAACATTATGAGTTTTTTTTTTTTTACTTATGTTTGTCCGCCCATTTAATGGGTTTTCGTAGTTGTCCTTAGGTTGACTATCAACTCTCTCCACTTGCGAGAGGTTTCCTTTGATGTCATTGTGTGTTAACCATTCATTTGCGGAGTTACAACTCAGTCGTGTTCTATTCAAGGTTTTTGGTACCTTTAATCTCGTTGGTTCAATTGGAACTGTTCTCGTTAATTTGCTTTAGGTAGTTATTGTACTGGTCTGGATTAGCATTCCTGACCTTGGTATGGAGTTGACTACTTCTTGCGTTTCTTACACTACTCGTCTACGTGTATGGGGTACCCTACTGATACATTGCTACTTACTTGATTAACTTATAAATAAGTCCGTCAAGCCCACAAGCTCCTATGGAGTGCGGTCGTCTCATATCTCGTTTTGTATACTCGCAGTGTCCGTCACACGTTCGTGAAGTATTCTGTTGTCAATTTCCCTTTTTAATTCATGTCGGAGGTATCCCGAGGAAATTTCTCTTTTCAGTTCCTTGGGTTCCCAGCCCAATGGTATGATTATGTATCTCTCATTTAACATGTGTTTGCGTTATCTTGCCCTAATGGAGAAGTTTGCCTTTGAGTGGCACAAGGTGGTATTTCTCCTTTGTTATTGGTTTCGATATTGACATAAGTTCACTGATGCTTTCAAGGTATTTACTACCTTTCGTATGATGAGTTATTGTTGTTTTATTGCTTAGCAAGTTCTTCGTTGGAGTTACTGGTCTGTTGATTCTAATTACTGTTAGGTGGTTACTATACGCACGGTTCGACGCTTGTCTGTTGTCTCTGATGGTCTAGAGTTCAATCCTTATAGTTGTCATTTCCTCTCGTTCTGTTCATAAGTTGGTAGGTTATGCACATTAATTTCGGCGCATATTATGGTTATTCTGACTTTACCCTATCCTTAGAGTTACATCGTTTGATGTAATTCTGAGCTTTATGGCGAAGGTTGTGTTTCCTCCCTTTTATGGAAGTCTCTATTGTGGTCCAGTTTTAACCAGTTTTCATTGACTGTCATGTCATTTTTAAATGTTACTGTTCAATTGGTACATATTGGGAGGTAGTCGGAGGCGGTATTTTCGCTCCTATAGGATTGTGTTATATAGCATTTAGACTGGTTGTCTTGCGTTATTGATTAGACTGTATGCCATTGTTTAACTCATACAGTCATTTCCCTGACAGTCGTCATGTTAGTGGATGATATATCTTAAACATGCATTTCCTCTTGTGACCCATTGTTTGGCGGGACTCCAATGGCGGTAACCATTCCCCCCTTTTTTTTCAGAAACTTCATCCAATGCTCGATGTGATCAAATAAATTAACAATGTATAATTGCATTTGTTATCTGTTAGTCCCTAGTTCATTATGGCATTCCTTGGTGTGGTTAATGCCTTGAGTGGTGATTATTCAAGTGTTCGGCTCCGATTCACGTTTAAGGTTGTGATCGGTTTAAGTATTAATATTGTTATAATGTAACATTTTCAATGTTGGTCCTACTAAGGACTAGTATGTTCTTTTCTTCTTCCAATATTATTATGTATTGGTGTATGCCTTTATGGGCGTAGCATTGCCCTAATTGTTACGTGATTATGCTCCACCACCATTCTTTATACAAATATTTCGGGGGTGAACTGTTATTTACAAACATTCAGATTCGACACCTTTTTCGTTAGATTGCATGTATTCTAGTTGTCTACAGTTAATATACTTTGGTTCCTTGTTTATTCCTTATGTAATTAATTGTGACCACTTGTAGAGAGTTTCGGGAATCATCCGACCCTGATGTGATCAGTATCAGTGTTGAACTATCCTTCCACCCCAATTTGTGTTGGGCTTTCCTTGACCTGTACCGGATCAAGTTCCACCTCCCACATCCATTTCGAACCATTGAATAATTATCAAGTATGTTATAGTGGTTGACTCATACTGATGTTATTGATTCATTATTGTTTAAGGGGTGTAGTTGTTACGGGCAGGTGTATGCCCTTTAGTAGTAATGTTCGGACTCATTGGGTCCTCCCGTGGTTGCAGTTTTCATATTCTAAGAGTTTCGTGATCCTATGATGACAAGTTTATGTCATAGAATTTGTACTATATTTGTACGAGTATTTAGTGATTACCAGTGGTCATGACCTACACGGTCTTGTAGAATCCAATCCTAACTGTCATTATTCTTGTAGTTGTAGTTTCAATCATAGTTTCAGTTATAGTTATAATTGTAGTTGTAGATGTAGCAGTGGTTGCAGTTACGAGATTCATACTGAAGTTGTATGAATGTTTGGTGATTACCGGTGGACATGGCGTTGCACCTGCGGCCTACCCGGCCTGTAAAATTCGGTTGTATTTGTCGTTATATTCACACTTCCACTTGTGATTATAGTCATAATTATGGGCATAATTGTAACTGTACTTGTAGCCATCATGGTAGCACTTGCTGTAGCAAGTGCGCGAGGTCGGTAGAATTGTGAGTATAGTATTGGCTATAGCGTTTGCTGTAGAAAGCGCACCATGCAGGTTGAGTCATCAATTTCCAGAATTTTTTTTTGTTGTTTCGTTGGCACTTCGATCGTTTGAGTATGGTTTAAACGATTTGTATCGAAAAGGGTAGTATCGGAGTTATTTTTGGTTGTTAAGGCATGGTAAGTTTTCTAAGGTAATTATATTTCTAGGGTTTCTCAGTTAGGCTCTTTTTGAGTTTTGTTTTAAACTCCTTTATGGTAGGAGGAGGTTCTGACGCATGTTCATGCAGTCAGTTCGTTAAGTAAGAATGTGCAGTTACCTAGATCGCGCTGTGTACTAGTACCAGCGCCGAAGGTTCCCACAAAATTCGGGGTATTCTGCCCCTGGTGACTCCTTTCCCCTTCTAGTAGCTCATATCGGCTAGGGTCTGCTCCGCGTAGCTACCTCGTGGTGCTTCGGGTTCAGCAGATGGAGTACTCTAGTTGTCCTTGGTACGACATTCCTTTCCTTGAGCGTTGTGTTATAGTAATTTTGGAGTTTAGCTCATGAGTTCGTATAGTTATCGTGATTGCAGGTCAGGTTTCACTGAGTCTTCTAGTTTGTATCCGGTTGAAGGTATTCCCATTCTGGGAGAGACTTCCATGTAGTCCTTGGTTTCGTATGTTATGCTTTAACGTTGCTAAACACTGGTTCGTTTAAGACAGGCAGCTCGTACCTCACAAACGTTTCCCGTATTTTCCAAGTCTTGTGCTCACTGTCTAAATCCTAATATCTCGTCATCAGAGCGGTACTCCTCTCTTACCCTTTGTAACACCCCACTCTATAAACCCGTAATAATCACTCCCATAGTAATCACTCTCGTAACATAATTAAAGACGTGTCACACGGAAGTTAAACTACATTAATCCTCACTTGGGTGTCACATGCCATTACTTGCCCATGCGAGTAACGAAGCATATCCGAATCATAACAAATGACAATATCAACTAACCGCAGTGATGAACGAGATATTTATTACGTTATCCTATATACAAACTGATACCTATGACATGTGAGCACTTAACAATTCCCAGATTACAACGTACTAACATGAATAAATCCTAGAAGCGTAATAGAAGTCGAGGTCATCTACCCACGATCCCGCACTCCGGCGTCAATCGTCAATCACCTGAAACATAAAATATCGGTGCCCATGGAGGGCTCAGCACTTGGCCGAGTATGTTAAATTATGTTGTCCTAGACCCTTTAGGTCACTTAGGTCAATTAGCCGTCTGAACATGAGGTTGATTACATGCTGGTTCATTTTACAGTTTATATAGACAGCGGTAAATGACATAAAGAAGCATCTAGCATTCCATCAGTGAACCGTACATACACCACATACAATACTCAACGAGAAAAACACAATACACAATATAAAGTATACAACACACAGTATTCGAATGCGTAATTATTTCCACCAGGATAATCGTAGTAATCCCTCTAAATTATGTTAGTCGCCATTAAGTTTTACTCTCAATACCAATGGGCGTCAAGTTAGGACAACCCGTAAATAACCTTACTGGACAGTAGTCCTCCCGTACACACAAGGTGCTCATTGCCAAGAATCATTCGATCCCAGGTCTTCCACTTGCCTAATAAAGGCGTCCATGAATGGCCGAAGCCGTGTGCCAAAAGCGGCACCCTGATCCAACAGTCTATCTAGGCCCGTCGAAATATAGAGGGAGTCGGTCCGATACGGACGTTATACTCCGGTGATCACCAATGCGCAACCAACTAGTCGAAACTAATTGGATTCCCATACCATGTACCTTAACCATCACTCTCTAATATGTGATTAATCCTTAATCAACTACCTTAAGCAAATGCTTAGGTCTCGGAGAAGTCTTTACCATTTATTACCTTTGAAGTCTCATGTACTTCCCTAGAACTAGTCTAGGTTATAGTCATGTTCGAGTATCAAGCTCTAGAGACTGGGGATCCCGAGTCTCGTTCCTAGGTGTTTTACTTAGGTTAACTAGGAGTAAAGTTCTCGAATATTAGTATTCCAATCGCTTGAGAAATCATAGTAATATTGTCCGAAGACATCGCGCACGATAATAATCGCTTAACAAATCAGGGAATTAATCCACACAACATGCATAGCACACATATCACTCTTATCACATAACCAAACAATACCCGAACCCGAGGCTTCCCTCAGGGGTTCAGACCACAGAATCCAACATACCGTACACCGTCGAGCGCTCGCGTGACAACCCCCGCGTAGTCTCTAGCGCTCCCAAGACTCGTGTCTGCCAACTCGTACCTCTGGTACATACGTTGTTCTAATATCAGTATATATTTACATAGCTCGAACTTGCTTAATCATCCTAGATCAAACCCGTACTTCCATCCCGTAGCTAACCCTTAGTTGATCTCTTGTTCAACTCAATGTTGTTAATCTTAGGGATTTAGATTTCGACTACTCGTTATAGTTTACGGACATGTAATCGTTACTACCACGTTAACACTTATTACAAGGAAGTTACGTTTACAACTTGGTTACGTATTGTCAAGTCGCATGCTCGCGGGAATAATGTTACGTACGCGCATGCATGACATTTAAACATTTCGTTATACGAACTGATTTACGTAGTAATATTTACGTACGTGCGCGGCATTTATGCATATACAAGTACGCATATATTATAGTTGCTGTTACGCGTTGTCATTTGCGCACCCTTTTACGTGCATGTAACATACTATGTATTGTATATGCTTATAACGTCGTTGTCGTTATTTTCACGTTTCTACTTGGAATTGTATAATCCCATATGTAACTTGTTATTAGTATTATACCCTCATGCCATGTTATAATCTCACATTATATTACTTATAGAGTTCCTCTTGTAATAAAATTCCAACTATATCTTATACTTCCAAAATTCGTCAACTTACCCCATCATTTAATGTAATTGTATATAATGCATATTTGCTCTTTAATAACCCCTTTATGACAAATTCTTTCATACTTAAATATAATGTCACATTATATCACCCAAAAACTTTATTTATAACCTACCCATATATATATATATATATATATATATATATATATATATATATATATATATTCCCATACAACCTTTTTATTTTCGGTAATTCCCATATTCATCCTATATGTTAGTTTATTTACAAAACTACCCCATACTCCATACTTGTTATATTCTTAACCTTAGTAATTTATAATCCAAGATATTCCAACCTTATAATATACATATGTATATGTATATATATTACGAACAACTCCATCACATGTTCAGATTTACTTGATCACCCATATATTTCTCTTAATTATAATATAACCCCCTTTATTTTATAAACTTCCATTTAATTACTTAAAACTTTATAATATACACTTTAATTATTTTTAAATACCAAAACTAACCCAACACTTCTCTTAATCCTCAATAACCCCACCTGTTCGGTTTCGATGTATCTTAACCCATACTTTCATCATTTACACTTTGGCCCATATTTATTTTGCAAACTTACAATTTAATATCAACTTTATAATATACCATTGATTTATTTAATTTCAAAATCCAACCAATATTTCCTACAAATTTCCGAACAGCCCCAAGGTTGTTTTAATTCACATTTCCACTCGAATTTTTGCTTATTTACCAAGTACCCATAAATTTTATATAATATTACATTTTAATACTTAAACTATATGTTATACTCCTTAATTAAATAAATTACCAAAACAACTCATAATTTACCCAAATTTAAGTACAAACCCATAAGCTTTATTTACATTCCATTACAACCCCCTAATCTTTCAGAAAGTACATTATAGACCCATGGATTTTTAAATTGTCAAACATTAGCACTTAACCATATATTATAACCCTTATTTAATTAATCCATCAAACTAACCCAAAAATTCTTTTAATTCCCAAACAGACCTCTAGGGTCTTAATATTTATTTTTCCAATGCCTATATTTTTCGGTAATTATATAACTACCCCATTTTTTTTTATAAATGTTATTTTTAACTTATCATTTCTCTAAATACCCAAAATAATTATTTTCATCATTTAATTTGGTCAACCCTTACATGTGGTCAAGGTTGACCACTTAAATTATCTCTTTGGCTAGATTGAGTATTATATAAAAAAAAATACCCCAATTCTCTATTTTTATATTTAACCCTTAATTTCATAAAATTCACATCTTATACTCCTAGACTTCTTAAAAATAATCCCTTTCTGTTTTGATTATGCTTAGTGTTCTATATTTCTTTTAATTACGTTTTGACCCCATATAGTTCATTTATCTACTAAATTATTTTACAAGGTTTTAAATTCATTTAAACCATTTTATAAGCTTGTAAATATACCAATATATTTCTAATATATTCCTAGGTGGTTATCTGTACTAGCATTATTATTTTGCACCAGAAACTTATACAACTTTCTAAATCAACTTATAAATTTATTAATAACTATTTAAGGCTCAAAATCCCCATAATAACATAGCCTAATTACATGGCTTTAAAATAGTATAGTAATAACTTTTAAATAGCATAAAATGTTTTCTAAATTATATTATGTCACGGTTTGCAAATAGAATTTATAATAATACCATTAAATCATTTTCTTCCATTTTCTTTCATTGATCACTTATAAAATACACTTAATAAGCGATTAGTATTTAGTCTCACTAATCAACTTAACCATTTATTTTCTACATATATTTAGGATTTAAATAGTATATCTCTTGGTTTGTTCGGATTGTGGTTAATTTCTTAAGTCATTTTTTTCCATTGGTAATTTATAAAGTATACGGTTAATAGGCTATTACCAACAAACTCACTAATCAAATACTTACTCTTAATTTCCTCCATACATTTAGGATCTAACAACACATAAACACCCATGTACTTGTATAATACTCTCGGCACTATTTTATTTTACAAACCCATAATCTAAAAATAAACATCAAAATATGGTTTAGGTGTTTTTACCTTGTTTTGGATCTCCAAGAATTTCTCCACCAGCTTTAGCAATTCGCATTCCTCTGCTGTACGCATATACACCTTACGTTACATATATTTTTTTTTGTTCATGAGAGTTCCTTAATTTACCCACCTAATACTTGGAAGTTAGGTGAGGGATTTACCTTCATAAAAACTTGGTATTCCCCTTGGATTTCAGCCTCCAGCTCACGGTGCTTTAGGGGAGTTTAATACCCATTCGGTTGTCACCAGAACAAGAAAGAAAATTAAGTCATTACTCTACCATGTCGCTAGTTTAGGTGGTTTAAGATGTAACTTTTGATCTTTAAAAGAGGAGTCTTACTTGCAGTTTTTACAGAGGATTCCAGCCTCTGTTCTGCACTCACTGCAAGGAAGGTATAGTCTCAGTTTGTATGGGGAATGAAGAAGAAAAACGAAGGCTCAACAGCCTGGCTAACTCAGGTTTTACCTTGTGTTTTGCAACCCCTTACATGGAGCTTCCCTTGGTGCGGTTTCGGTTCAAAGAGGGAGTTAAAGAGGCTCTCCACATGCGCATGACAAGAGGGAGAGATAGTCTCAACTTGAGCAGAAAGAACAAGGAGAATGAGGCCTTGAATATACATTACAAGGTCACCATTTTTACCTTCCTTTTTGGGTTGTTTTGTCTGCTGTTTACAACCGAGAGAGGGGAGATTCAGTAGCTGTTGCTACTGCAATGGAAGAAAGGAAAGACTGGAATGAAGTGGGGGAAAAAAGAGAGAGAGATACTGGAAAAAAAACAACGTGAAAAGAAAGAGATAGTGCAGAAGTGTAGCTTACACTTTTGCTTGCTGCTGCTTGCTGTTTCTGTTTGCTACCATGGAGAGGAGGACAACTGCAGCAGCTTGGCTTTTTGGTTGCTGAAATGAAGATGGTGATGCTGTCGTAAGTTGGAGAAGAGAAGAAAGGCAGGAAATCATTGCTGCTGTCACTTGAAAGAAGAGGGAAAGAAGACTGGTTCTACTGGGGTTTTTTTTTTTTGTTGTCCAGTTGCTGTAATCGGTGATGGAGTATGGGGAGCAGGAGTTACTGTGATGATGTTGAGAGGATGGAAGATAAAGAAGATGTCGTGTTTTGCAGAGGAAAGAGAGAAAAGAAGTGATGGCTGCTGTAGTCATCGATCAAAGCATGGAAAGTATGGAAAGAAAGGAAAAAGGTAGGCCTATGTTGTCCTTATTGTACTTTTAATTGTTATATTTATTTTATCTAACGATGTTATTTATTTCCTTTTGTTTATGTAGGTAATCGGCTGGGGATAAAGTTGAAGGGAAAATTGCAAATTTTCATCCTTTAATATCCTAACACCATTTGTGTATTTGTTTCTCTTTTGACGATTTATTTATTTATTTTTTCCCTCTTTTCCATATAGAAAATCGGTTACATAAAGGAAGGAAAGAGTTTTGAATTTTCATCTCCTAATATTGTGGCACCAATTGTATATATATACTATATTTTATGTTTTGCATTGTGATTTATGGTATTTTGGTTTTAAATGCATATACATGAGTATATATATTATTCTTATGATTTTTTTTTGACTACATAGAATATTTATATAGTTTAATGAGTGATTTTAGTGGTATTTAATACATGTACTAATATGTTACATGTGGTATTAAATTTAGAAGTTGAATTCTCCTTAATAATATTTTCTCTTTGGTTAGAGATTTAGTGTATAGTTTAATGTCCATCTTGGACTATATTTTATACAATAATACTTATCGCAATTATTGCTCACGATTTAAATTAATCTTTATCAATTGATGTAATAATTATTTGGGGTATTTCAGTCTACCCCCCTTAAAAGGACTTCGTCCCGAAGTCATCTGAATCGAATAGGTAACCTAACTACCCACTGTAACCTCAAGGTATCAATCAATCCGCCTATCAATTCTAAGGTCTCAACACTCTCCTGAAGTGTAAACCGTTCCATTCAACCACTAGTCTTCCAATCCAAACCAACCACATATATATCACAAGTCCCGAAGGATGTCAGTACAGTTTCCAATCCAAACCATATATATCACAAAACATATTCTCACATGCTTAAAGCACATACACATAATCAAAATACATCTCAAGTGCTTAACGCACCTATACACAACAATCAACATCCATCACGAGTGCTTAAGGCACATATACGCAACAAACAACATACACACCACAAACAACACAAAATGACTACTATGCCAAGGGCTCTTCCCCCCTTAAAAAAGGTTACGCCCCGTGACCCCCAATGTATCACACAGTCGCTATAAGAAGAGCGTTGGATACTTGGCTCTCACGGAGTTCTCCAACTCCCATGTGGCCTTTTTGCCTCATGGTTCGACCAACGGAATTTGACCCTTTTAATGGTCTTGTTCTTGGTCTCCCTCGTTTCCGTATTGAAACTTCAGAGTGGAGTTTCCGTATATCTGAGGACAGGTCAATCTCTCGTCACTTAGCTCTAAAAGAAAACTATGAGATGGGTGAGGCGCATACCCTATTCAGTCAAAGGTGTGGAGTACTTTGCGCTCCTTCAAATACGTTCTATTGGGCCCACTCGCTCCATAATGAGGTGCACACCCACGTATATAGGGCTTGGTTTGCCCTTTTTTGTTCCTAAGGACATATTATAGATGGTTTATTCGCAGGAAGTTATTGCTGACCTCGTTCCAACATGACAGTGTCATTCCCGATCTTCTCTTAATTTGGAAACGAAGGTATCTTAATTGATGCGGTATCATTAACTGTAAATGCACACGACTAGGTCTAAGTCGAGTTCAGACGTTCTGGATGACTAGCACGGAATATGTTTTGAATAGTTATTATCTTCACTCATCGGTTTCTAGTTGAGGTGAAGTATGACATTGACTATCGTTGTCATTAGTGCTCTTTGCACTAGTGTCTGAAGTTTGAATGTATTAGCTTATAAATCCACGAAGGTAATTCTTGTCATTTCGTGGTTCCAGGTTGTTTTGTTCCGGAGTAATACCTTAATTGCAATATTTGTTATATACTTAATGTTGTTATATATTGTATATTCAATATACTGTTCTTACGCCAATACTTGTATGGTTTGCCCCGTGTTTGCTATGGACTCCATTATTGTGTTTATATTGAGCCTTGCATTTTTCAACATCCCGTATGGGTATGTTCCTTGGTAATTGAGACACTTTTCCTCTAATATATTTTATATGCTTTCTATCTTTTTTTTTTTCATGTTTAACAAGAGTGTAATTGTACACTTGTGAGTTCCCGTGCGGTTATAACATTGAACGCCGTATTTATTTAAAGTGTATCCTCGAACGGACTAGGTCGTTATATAGCCTGTTTCCCATTTGTTTCTTATTGTTTGAGGTTCCAGGCGAGTTTCGTTCATCTGGTCATTGCCAATGTATTTATTCAAAAAGTTGTTTATAATGGTTGCTTCTGTGCGCACCGTGTTTCAATCGGTTCGATCGTTACGTTATTGTGACAATTGTTGTATAGCTTATGGCCTCTGCTAGTGTGCTAGCTTGCCTGTCTTTTATTGTGTATTGGTGTACTTGTGTTCAGCTCCTTTTTGGGTGAAGACGTATCGTTGCCCTTAATTCGGCATTCGGAATTGTTATCTCATTCGGTAGTGTTTGGGTTCTCTGTTGGAGAGTAATTCTCTTTAAGCCCCTCTTACGGGTGGCGATTTTCATTATCTAGTAGGTTCTTTTGAATGTAAAGTATTACGTTATTAGTGTAAAACAGTTTATTGAACATTATGAGTTTTTTTTTTTACTTATGTTTGTCCGCCCATTTAATGGGTCTTCGTAGTTGTCCTTAGGTTGACTATCAACTCTCTCCACTTCGAGAGGTTTCCTTTGATGTCATTGTGTGTTAACCATTCATTTGCGGAGTTACAACTTAATCGTGTTCTATTCAAGGTTTTTGGTACCTTTAAATCTCGTTGGTTCAATTGGAACTCTTCTCGTTAATTTGCTTTAGGTAGGTTATTTGTACTGGTCTGGATTTGCATTCCTGACCTTGGTATGGAGTTGACTACTTCTTGTGTTTTCTTACACTACTCGTCCTACGTGTATGGGGTACCCTACTGATACATTGCTACTTACTTGACTAACTTATAAATAAGTCCGTCAAGCCCACAAGCTCCTATGGAGTGGCGGTCGTCTCATATCTCTTTTGTATACTCACAGTGTCCGTCACACGTTTGTGAAGTATTCTGTTGTCAATTTCCCTTTTTAATTCATGTCGGGGGTATCCCGAGGAAATTTCTCTTTTCAGTTCCTTGGGTTCCCAGCCCAATGGTATGATTATGTATCTCTCATTTAACAGGTGTTTGCGTTATCTTGCCCTAATGGAGAAGTTTGCCTTTGAGTGGCACAGGTGGTATTTCTCCTCTGTTATTGGTTTCGATATTGACATAAGTTCACTGATGCTTTCAAGGTATTTACTACCTTTCGTATTGATGAGTTATTGTTGTTTTATTGCTTAGCAAGTTCTTCGTTGGAGTTACTGGTTGGTCTGTTGATTCTAATTACTGTTAGGTGTTACTATGCGCACGGTTCGACGCTTGTCTGTTGTCTCTGATGGTCTAGAGTTCAATCCTTATAGTTGTCATTTCCTCTCGTTCTGTTCATAAGTTGGTAGGTTATGCACATTAATTTCGGCGCATATTATGGTTATTCTGACTTTACCCTATCCTTAGAGTTACATCGTTTGATGTAATTTCTGAGCTTTATGGCGAAGTTTGTGTTTCCTCCCTTTTATGGAAGTCTCTATTGTGGTCCAGTTTCATTGACTGTCATGTCATTTTAAATTACTGTTCAATTGGTACATATTGGTTAATTGTGGAGGTTAGGCGGAGTTTTCGCTCCTATAGGCTTGTGTTATATAACATTTAGACTGGTTTCTTGCGTTATTGATTATACTGTATGCCATTGTTTAACTCATACAGTCATTTCCCTGACAGTCGTCACGTTAGTGGATGATATATCTTAACATGCATTTCCTCTTGTGACCCATTGTTTGGCGGGACTCCCATGGCGGTAACCATTCCCCCTTTTTTTTCAGAAACTTCATCCAATGCTCGATGTGATCAAATAAATTAACAATGTATAATTATAATTTGTTATCTGTTAGTCCCTAGTTGGTTATGGCATTCCTTGGTGTGGTTAATGCCTTGAGTGGTGATTATTCAAGTGTTCGGCTCCGATTCACGTTTAAGGTTGTGATCGGTTTAAGTATTAATATTGTTATAATGTAACATTTTCAATGTTGGTCCTACTAAGGACAAGTATGTTCTTTTCTTCTTCCAATTTTTATTATATATTGGTGTATGCCTTTATGGGCGTAGCATTGCCCTAATTGTTACGTGATTATGCTCCACCACCATCTTTATATAAATATTTCGGGGGTGAACTGTTATTTACAAACATTCAGATTCGACACCCTTTTCGTTAGATTGCATGTATTCTAGTTCTCTACAGTTAATATACTTTGGTTCCTTGTTTATTCCTTATGTAATTAATTGTGACCACTTGTAGAGAGTTTCGGGAATCATCCGACTCTGATGTGATCAGTATCAGTGTTGAACTATCCTTCCACCCCATTTGTGTTCGGCTTTCCTTGACCTGTACCGGATCAAGTTCCACCTCCCACATCCATTTCGAACCATTGAATAATTATCAAGTATGTATAGTGGTTGACTCATATACTGATGTTATTGATTCATTATTGTTTAAGGGTGTAGTTTGTTACGGGCAGGTGTATGCCCTTTAGTAGTAATGTTCGGACTCATTGGGTCCTCCCGTGGTTGCAGTTTTCATATTCTAAGAGTTTCGTGATCCTATGATGACAGTTGTAGTCATAGAATTTGTACTATATTTGTACGAGTATTTAGTGATTACCAGTGGTCATGACCTACACGGTCTTGTAGAATCCAATCCTAACTGTCATTATTCTTGTAGTTGTAGTTGCAATCATAGTTTCAGTTATAGTTATAATTGTAGTTGTAGATGTAGCAGTGGTTGCAGTTACGAGATTCATACTGAAGTTGTATGAATGTTTGGTGATTACCGGTGGACATGGCGTTGCACCTGCGGCCTACCCGGCCTGTAAAATTCGGTTGTATTTGTCGTTATATTCACACTTCCACTTGTGATTATAGTCATAATTATGGGCATAATTGTAACTGTACTTGTAGCCATCATGGCAGCACTTGTTGTAGCAAGTGCGCGAGGTCGGTAGAATTGTGAGTATAGTATTGGCTATAGCGTTTGCTGTAGAAAGCGCACCATGCAGGTTGAGTCAACAATTTCCTGAATTTTTTTTTTTTTCGCTGGCACTTCGATCGTTGAGTATGGTTTAAACAATTTGTCTCAAAAAGGGTAGTATCGGAGTTATTTTTGGTTGTTAAGGCATGGTAAGTTTTCTAAGGTAATTATATTTCTAAGGTTTCTCAGTTAGGCTCTTTTTTGAGTTTTGTTTTAAACTCCTTTATGGTAGGAGGAGGTTTCTGACGCATGTTCATGCAGTCAGTTCGTTAAGTAAGAATGTGCTGTTACCTAGATCGCGTTGTGTACTAGTACCAGCGCCTAAGGTTCCCACAAAATTTGGGGTATTCTGCCCCTGGTGACTCCTTTCCCCTTCTAGTAGCTCATATCGGCTAGGGTCTGCTCCGCGTAGCTACCTCGTGGTGCTTCGGGTTCAGCAGATGGAGTACTCTAGTTGTCCTTGGTACGACATTCCTTTCCTGAGCGTTGTGTTATAGTAATTTTGGAGTTTAGCTCATAAGCTCGTATAGTTATCGTGATTGCAGGTCAGGTTTCACTGGGTCTTCTAGTTTGTATCCGGTTGAAGGTATTCCCATTCTGGGAGAGACTTCCATGTAGTCCTTGGTTCCGTATGTTATGCATTTAACGTTGCTAAGACACTGGTTCGTTTAAGACTAGGCAGCTCGTACCTCACAAACGTTTCCCATATTTCCCAAGTCCTGTGCTCACTGTCTAAATCCTACCATCTCGTCATCAGAGCGGAGTGCTCTGATACCACTTTTGTAACACCCCACTCTATAAACCCGTAATAATCACTCCCATAATAATCACTCTCGTAACATAATTAAAGACGTGTCACAACGGAAGTTAAACTACATTAATCCTCACTTGGTGTCACATGCCATTACTTGCCCATGCGAGTAACGAAGCATATCCGAATTATAACAAATGACAATAACAACTAACCGCAGTGATGAACGAGATATTTATTACGTTATCCTATATACAAACTGATACCTATGACAAGTGAGCACTTAACAATTCCCAGATTACAACGTACTAACATGAATAATCCTAGAAGCGTAATAGAAGTTGAGGTCATCTACCACGATCCCGCACTCCGGCGTCAATCGTCAATCACCTGAAACATAAAATATCGGTGCCCATGGAGGGCTCAGCACTTGGCCGAGTATGTTAAACTATGTTGTCCTAGACCCTTTAGGTCACTTAGTCAATTAGCCGTCTGAACATGAGGTTGATTACATGCTGGTTCATTTTACAGTTTATATAGACAGCGGTAAATGACATAAGAAGCATCTAGCATTCCATCAGTGAACCGTACATACACCACATACAATACTCAACGAGAAAACACAATACACAATATAAAGTATACAACACACAGTATTCGAATGCGTAATTATTTCCACCAGGATAATCGTAGTAATCCCTCTAAATTATGTTAGTCGCCATTAAGTTTTACTCTGAATACTAATGGGCGTCATGTTAGGACAACCCGTAAATAACCTTACTGGACAGTAGTCCTCCCGTACACACAAGGTGCTCATTGCCAAGAATCATTCGATCCCAGTCTTCCACCCTTGCCTAATAAAGGCGTCCATGAATGGCCGAAGCCGTGTGCCAAAAGCGCACCACCCTGATCCAACAGTCTATCTAGGCCCGTAAATATAGAGGGAGTCGGTCCGATACGACGTTATACTCCGGTGATCACCAATGCGCAACCAACTAGTCGAAACTAATTGGATTCCCATACCATGTACCTTAACCATCACTCTCTAATATGTGATTAATCCTTAATCAACTACCTTAAGCAAATGCTTAGGTCTTGGAGAAGTCTTTACCATTTATTACCTTGAAGTCTCATGTACTTCCCTAGAACTAGTCTAGGTTATAGTCATGTTCGAGTATCAAGCTCTAGAGACTGGGGATCCCGAGTCTCGTTCCTAGGTGTTTTACTTAGGTTAATTAGGAGTAAAGTTCTCGAATATTAGTATTCCAATCGCTTGAGAAATCATAGTAATATTGTCCGAAGACATCGTGCACAATAATAATCGCTTAACAAATCAGGGAATTAATCCACACAACATGCATAGCACACATATCACTCTTATCACATAACCAAACAATACCCGAACCCGAGGCTTCCCTCAGGGGTTCAGACCACAAATCCAACATACCGTACACCGTCGAGCGCTCGCGTGACAACCCCGCGTAGTCTCTAGCGCTCCCAAGACTCGTGCCTACCAACTCGTACCTCTGGTACATACGTTGTTCTAATATCAGTATATATTTACATAGCTCGAACTTACTTAATCATCCTAGATCAAACCCGTACTTCCATCCCGTAGCTAACCCTTAGTTGATCTCTTGTTCAACTTAATGTTCGTTAATCTTAGGGATTTAGATTTCAACTACTCGTTATAGTTTACGGACATGTAATCGTTACTACCACCACGTTAACACTTATTACAAGGAAGTTACGTTTACAATTTGGTTACGTATTGTCAAGTCGCATGCTTGCGGAATAATGTTACGTACGCGCATGCATGACATTTAAACATTTCGTTATACGAACTGATTTACGTAGTAATATTTACGTACGTGCGCGGCATTTATGCATATACAAGTACGCATATATTATAGTTGCTGTTACGCGTTGTCATTTGCGCACCCTTTTACGTGCATGTAACATACTATGTATTGATATTGCTTATAACGTCGTTGTCGTTATTTTCACGTTTCTACTTGGAATTGTATAATCCCATATGTAACTTGTTATTAGTATTATACCCTCATGCCATGTTATAATCTCACATTATATTACTTATAGAGTTCCTCTTGTAATAAAATTCCAACTATATCTTATATACTTCCAAAATTCGTCAACTTACCCCCATCATTTAATGTAATTGTATATAATGCATATTTGCTCTTAATAACCCTTTTATGACAAATTCTTTCATACTTAAATATAATGTCACATTATATCACCCAAAAACTTTATATTATAACCTGCCCATATACATATATATTTCCCATACAACTTTTTTATTTTCGGTAATTCCCATATTCATCCTATATGTTAGTTTATTTACAAAACTACCCCATACTCCATACTTGTTATATTCTTAACCTTAGTAATTTATAATCCAAGATATTCCACCTTATAATATACATATGCATATGTATATATATTACGAACAACTCCATTACATGTTCAGATTTACTTGATCACCCATATATTTCTCTTAATTATAATATAACCCCCTTTATTTTATAACTTCCATTTAATTACTTAAAACTTTTAATATACACTTTAATTATTTTTAAATACCAAAACTAACCCAACACTTCTCTTAATCCTCAATAACCCCACCTGTTCGTTTTCGATGTATCTTAACCCATACTTTCATCATTTACACTTTGGCCCATATTTATTTTGCAAACTTACAATTTAATATCAACTTTATAATATACCATTGATTTATTTAATTTCAAAATCCAACCAATATTTCCTACAAATTTCCGAACAGCCCCTAAGGTTGTTTTAATTCACATTTCCACTCGAATTTTTGCTTATTTACCAAGTACCCATAAATTTTATATAATATTACATTTTAATACTTAAACTATATTTATACTCCTTAATTAAATAAATTACCAAAACAACTCATAATTTACCCAAATTTAAGTACAAACCCATAAGCTTTATTTACATTCCATTACAACCCCCTAATCTTTCAGAAAGTACATTATAGACCCATGGATTTTTAAATTGTCAAACATTAGCACTTAACCATATATTATAACCCTTATTAATTATCCATCCCAACTAACCCAAAAATTCTTTTAATTCCCAAACAGACCTCTAGGGTCTTAATATTTATTTTTCCAACGCCTATATTTTTCGGTATTATATAACTACCCCTTTTATATAAATTTTTTTATTGTTTTTTAACTTATCATTTCTCTAAATACCCAAATATTATTTTTTCATCATTTAATTTGTCAACCCTTACATGTGGTCAAGGTTGACCACTTAAATTATCTCTTTGGCTAGATTGAGTATTATATACAAAGAATACCCCAATTGATTCTCTATTTTTATATTTAACCCTTAATTTCATAAAATTCACATCTTATACTCCTAGAATTCTTAAAAATAATCCCTTTCTGTTTTGATTATGCTTAGTGTTCTATATTTCTTTTAATTACGTTTTGACCCCATATATAGTTCATTTATCTACTAAATTATTTTACAAGGTTTTAAATTCATTTAAACCATTTTATAAGCTTGTAAATATACCAATATATTTCTAATATATTCCTAGGTGGTTATCTGTACTAGCATTATTATTTTGCACCAGAAACTTATACAACTTTCTAAATCAACTTATAAATTTATTAATAACTATTTAAGGCTCAAAATCCCCATAATAACATAGCCTAATTACATGGCTTTAAAATAGTATAGTAATAACTTTTGAATAGCATTAAAATGTTTTCTAAATTATATTATGTCACGGTTTGCAAATAGAATTTATAATAATACCATTAAATCATTTTCTTCCATTTTCTTTCATTGATCACTTATAAAATACACTTAAATAAGCGATTAGTATTTAGTCTCACTAATCAACTTAACCATTTATTTTCTACATATATTTAGGATTTAAATAGTATATCTCTTGGTTTGTTCGGATTGTGGTTAATTTCTTAAGTCATTTTTTTTTTCCATTGGTAATTTATAAAGTATACGGTTAATAGGCTATTACCAACAAACTCACTAATCAATACTTACTCTTAATTTCCTCCATACATTTAGGATCTAACACACATAAACACCCATGTACTTGTATAATACTCTCGGCACTATTTTTATTTTACAAACCCATAATCTAAAAATAAACATCAAAATATGGTTTAGGTGTTTTTACCTTGTTTTGGATCTCCAAGAATTTCTCCACCAGCTTTAGCAACTCGGATTCCTCTGCTGTACGCATATACACCTTACGTTACATATATTTTTTTTGTTCATGAGAGTTCCTTAATTTACCCACCTAATACTTAGAAGTTAGGTGAGGGATTTACCTTCATAAAAACTTGGTATTCCCCCTTGGATTTCAGCCTCCAGCTCACGGTGCTTTAGGGGAGTTTAATACCCATTCGGTGGTCACCAGAACAAGAAAGAAAATTAGTCATTACTCTACACCATGTCGCTAGTTTAGGTGGTTTAAGATGTAACTTTTGATCTTTAAAGGAGGAGTCTTACTTGCAGTTTTTACAGAGGATTCCAGCCTCTGTTCTGCACTCACTGCAAGGAAGGTATAGTCTCAGTTTGTATGGGGAATGAAGAAGAAAAACGAAGGCTCAACAGCCTTGGCTAACTCAGGTTTTACCTTGTGTTTTGCAACCCCTTACATGGAGCTTCCCTTGGTGCGGTTTCGGTTCAAAGAGGGAGTTAAAGAGGCTCTCCACATGCGCATGACAAGAGGGAGAGATAGTCTCAACTTGAGCAGAAAGAACAAGGAGAATGAGGCCTTGAATATACATTACAAGGTCACCATTTTTACCTTCCTTTTTGGGTTGTTTTTGTCTGCTGTTTACAACCGAGAGAGGGGAGATTCAGTAGCTGTTGCTACTGCAATGGAAGAAAGGAAAGACTGGAATGAAGTGGGGAAAAAAAAAGAGAGAGAGAGTACTGGAAAAAAAAAACGTGAAAAGAAAGAGATAGTGCAGAAGTGTAGCTTACACTTTTGCTTGCTGCTGCTTGCTGTTTCTGTTTGCTACCATGGACAGGAGGACAACTGCAGCAGCTTGGCTTTTTGGTTGCTGAAATGAAGATGGTGATGCTGTCGTAAGTTGGAGAAGAGAAGAAAGGCAGGAAATCATTGCTCCTGTCACTTGAAAGAAGAGGGAAAGAAGACTGGTTCTACTGGGTTTTTTTTGTTGTCCAGTTGCTGTAATCGGTGATGGAGTATGGGGAGCAGGAGTTGCTGTGATGATGTTGAGAGGATGGAAGATAAAGAAGATGTCGTGTGTTTGCAGAGGAAAGTGAGAAAAGAAGTGATGGCTGCTGTAGTCATCGATCAAAGCATGGAAAGTATGGAAAGAAAGGAAAAAGGTAGGCCTATGTTGTCCTTATTGTACTTTTAATTGTTATTTATTTTATCTAACGATGTTATTTATTTCCTTTTGTTTATGTAGGTAATCGGCTGGGGATAAAGTTGAAGGGAAAATTGCAAATTTTCATCCTTTAATATCCTAACACCATTTGTGTATTTGTTTCTCTTTTGACGATTTATTTTTATTTATTTTTTTCCCTCTTTTCCATATAGAAAATCGGTTACATAAAGGAAGGAAAGAGTTTTGAATTTTCATCTCCTAATATTGTGGCACCAATTGTATATATATACTATATTTATGTTTTGCATTGTGACTTATGGTATTTTGGTTTTAAATGCATATACATGATATATATATTATTCTTATGATTTTTTTTAGACTACATAGAATATTTATATAGTTTAATGAGTGATTTTAGTGGTATTTAATACATGTACTAATATGTTACATGTGGTATTAAATTTAGAAGTTGAATTCTCCTTAATAATATTTTCTCTTTGGTTAGAGATTTAGTGTATAGTTTAATGTCCATCTTGGACTATATATTTATACAATAATACTTATCGCAATTATTGCTCACGATTTAAATTAATCTTTATCAATTGATGTAATAATTATTTGGGGTATTTCATTAACCCTCTCACACACTCACACACTAATTAAATAAAGCAAAAAGCAAAGTAAAAGAGGTACAAAAGTGAGGGGGGATTCTCTCACCTCACTCTCCCCTTTCTCTTTTCTCTTCTTCTTTTTTTCCTTCCCCAGCCGATCTCTCTCTTTCTTTCTCCCCCTTGGCTGGCGATTTTTGAGAGCTTCAACAACAACAATGGCAGCCTCACCTAAACACCATGCTCCACCCTCCACGTGAGCTCTAAATGTAAAAATAAACACATATTCTTACTCCCCTCATCCTCTCTACACTTTCCTATTTTCAAAATCCAAAAATGAGGAATTTCATCTCCATGGGTTTTCCCCCATTCAAAGAGAAAATAGTCAATGGGTAGCTTGGAGTCTCCTCTCTCCATTGAGGTAAAAATCTTCATGAAAAACTCATGTTTCTCCACCTTCTTTTGGTAGCCAATTTTTACCCTTTTTAATGCCCGGTTTTTTCTCTCTCTTGTGAGCTTCAATTAAACCTTGCAATGGTGGTGGAATCACCTTGTTGAACCAAGGGCTAAAACACCTCCTAAAACACTCCAGGTAAACCCTAGAATTTGTGCTTTAAACATTTCAATGAATTAGTAAAAATCTAAGGGTTACTATGTTAATTATACATGTTTTATGTGCTTTGGGTGATGGGAATGGAGTGTGGCAACTCCATTCCCCATATGGCCGATTTGGGCAAGAAAGAGAGAGAAGGAGAAATGGAAAAAAAAGAAGGAATTAAGAGCTTAAGGTAAGAGCTCCTTCTTGATGCTAAATTATTAATGCATTAGAGTAATGGGAATGGTTGAACTAATTAAGGAACCCAGAATAATGTATTAGAAGTGTAATTGTGGATGTTTGAGTATTTGTGAATTAGTATGTGGATTGTAGGCCTTGGAGCCAAATAATTGTGTATGAGTATTAGTATTGTGGATTGAGGAAGTATTGGTGAATTTATATTGTATTGGTTACTGGTAGGACTCTTGTTGGGATGTGGCTATATTAGGAATGAACTTGGAGAGAATGGATATGTGTGGCTAAGTTAGAAAAGTAGATGAACTATGGCAAAATTTTGGTAGGAATTGCGCATTTAGGGATGACTTGGTGAATGAGAGAACCAAGGTGTGTATTGGGAATGGTAGAGATGTTTAGTAACCAAGGAATGGTAGTTGGAGGATGAGAGTAGAGTGTGTAAGAATCTGTAGCCAAAAGCATGTGAGATGCACTGGAGGAACTAGGAAAAAAAATTAATGTACAAGATTTAGTGAAATGAATGTTGGACTTGGGTATAGATAGTGTAATGGCTTGGAAATGAATTGGCATGGTAAGGTGATGTATTTAGAGTGCTAGGAATGGCATTGGTAGGAAGTATTGGATGATAGGATTGAGCTTAAAAATCTGTAGCATTTGAGAACAAAGGTTGGCATAAGTGTTGAAATGAAGTATGGAAAAATTGTGTACGTGGATTTAAGAATGAGTAAGGGATTTGGTGGTTTAACTAAGGCAATTTGGAGGGCCTAAGTAGTGTTTAAACGTGTGGGATTACATGTAGGAAGATTGGGGAAGCAATGGGTAAACTAGAGACTCAAAACAGATTTTAAAACTGAAATACTACTGGGCCGGACCGACCTTGGAACCGAACTTGCAAGGTCAGTCGAGCCTTAAAATATAAAGACGGGAAGTCTACTGGAATGGACCGACCTTGGGACCGACCTTGGGACCAAACTTGGGCAAGGTCGGTTGAGTCCAGAAACTCGAACCCAGAACACACAGGAATGGACCGACCTTGGGACCGGACTTGCAAGGTCGGTCGGTCCTGAAATTTTCATGTAATGTAACTCACTGGAATGGACCGACATTGGGACCGGACTTGTAAGGTCGGTCGGTCCTGAAATTTTCACGTAATGTAACTCACTGGAATGGACCGACCTTGGGATCGGACTTGCAAGGTCGGTCGGGCCCGAATTTTCCCAGCGATGGAACTTACTAACTTCGACCGACCTTAGGTCCGACCCTGGGTAAGGTCGGTCGAGTAAAACACAAACAAAAATAATAATAATAATATAATAATGATATGATTACAATAATCTTAGGTAATATATACATACATACACATACATATATTGTATAATGTGATAGTACATCTCATTAATGGGATGAAATGGTAACGAAGTACACATGTGAGTAAGAAAACAAATTAAGAAACTTGTAAGTATAAGAACATCAAGTTAAACCGAAACAACGGGATAACGGGGTAAGTACGGGCGTAGTAATTATGTATGTAGTGTAATGCTTAGTATTAATGGAACCATTTGGCATGTAGCCGGAGGTTCGAGGATAAGACTCAAGGAATGAGAGTGAATCAAAGGAACAAGGGAACACCTGATAAAGTAAATCAACGGTGAAAGGTATGATTTCTTCATGCTCTGTATCCTAACCTGGTTACCCCGATTTGTGTGCTTATTTGATCACCTAAATAAGATAAATGCATGAATCGGACAATATTGCACTTACTTGTGCTTGTTTATATTGTTCTTGGTATATTTCTCTTGAACAATAGTTTATATAATTCATGAAATGAATGAATGATGATGAAGCGAATTTGTATCGTGTAGTGTACTTGTGCATTGTATTGTACTGGGTATGGATGTGTGTATGAGCAATTTATTTGTGTAAGTGGCTTGAATGAATGACTTCTACTATTTCCTAACCACCTAACTTCTAACGTAAGTATTGAGTAAATTGGAATGAGTAGAAGTCCAATATAGTTTCGGCCACGCGTGAGGATGAGGAGACACAAGAGGTTGGATCCGATTCCTGGTTCGTAAGCTGGTCCACGGCCCAAACCCCTTAAATGGATAGCATCCTGGATTGGTGACCAAGTAAAGCCCGGTGGTGGGACAGTGTAGTCCGTGCCCGGAGGTCCCGACGACTTAACTTGAGTATGTAGTAAGTAAAGTAAGTATTGTATGAGTAATGGTCTTGGCTGGTGTAAGTCGTTGACCCCGAGTAAAAGATAATCTCAACCCGATTAACCCGGGTAGACCATGAAGCTAACAAGTACGGTGTATTGAGTGTGTATGGTGTTTGTAATGCATATGTGTATCTCGAAGTAAGGTAAGTATGTATTGGATGGCTTATATTGTATTCCTTGTATGTAATGAAGTGTATGAATGTATTCCTTGCGTAAAGTCTTGTAGTAAAATTGTGTATAAGAGCATGATGCATGGTATTTGAATAAATGAATTGCATGTATTGACCAAGTGGTCGGCGACCCTCGCTAGTAGCGGGGTATGCGGAAGTCATATTCAGCGTAAGCTGACCCCTAAGGGGGAACGTTTTTAGTGTGCAGGTACCCGAAGCGGACATGGTCGCAGTAAGAGACCTGTGACAATGTAAATAGTAACAATAGTATAAGGCTTGTAGCCTTGTGTAGGGATGTACCAGGGGTACACTATGATGTAATTAGAAAGTATGTAGTGTGTGGGGAATGGGTAGATGTAGACTCTTGATGAGTATATATAATAACTTGGAAGAAGCATTGTACCTGTATTTGGAACCTAGTAGACTCGGTTATGTACATTGTATTGTATGGTATAGTAATGGAATAATGTGTTGAACGGAGCATTGTAGTATTTGATTGGTAAATGGAGCAAGTATTGTATTTGTGTAGCACTCGGGTATTCCGGTCCATCAAACCGATGCTGTATGTATGTAGTAGTAGTAGCCTTGTTAGTCACGTGGGTGGCTAACAGCATTGTATCACCCACCGTGGAGTAAGTAAGTATCCGCTGCGTGAATCTGGACGCGTAAGGAGATTGGACAGTAATGACAGTATTAGCGGTAGGGGTGTTACATAATTCTAGGCCCATAAAATTCAACCTAAAAGTAATCCATGAGACATGTAAACCAACCAATCCTTCCACTGAAATTATTCCGACCCAAGGCCTATTCTAGTATAGGAAAACTCTTCACTTGGTCTTTAGCCCAAAATCCTATATTTAGGCATCATCTTTCAGGTTCAATCAATACTACACATTCAGGTTTCAGTCTAAATTCCAACCTAGGGTTTTGTTTAGCAATCATTCTGGCCCAAATACCATACTCATGACTCATTCTATTTGGGGCCCATAGACCAATTCATAGTTTTGCGCATAGGCTTCGCTCTCAATCCAGAAGTTCGGCCCTTAGCACAAAACATTTGAATCCAAGATAGGTTGCATAACTCATTCATTCCAGTTTCTAGCTTCAAGGCCCAACAAGAACATCAAACAAATCTCAGACTTCAAGGTTTTCTATCTCGGCCCAGTGGCTCATTCACGGTTCGTGTGGCCTCCTTCAGCCCGTTTTCTTCGCTTCTAGATTAAGGGTATTCAGGCCCGCAAATCTGTTCTATCCTAAGAGTCACTCTAGCTCATGCACTTCACTCGCAGCTTGGAAAAGATTCAGACCCGGGTTCCTCATACATAACCCATAAGCATTCCTAGTTCAAACATTTTACGCTGCCTATTCAAAGTTCAGAAGGAAGACAATCACGATCATCTCAATGGCGTCCCGACGGCCAAGAGCTCGAGTCTTCAGTATGTTGGCATCAGATAACCCAACATCACTATTTTAGAAGGTTTCTCGATTTGGTGGTAGTTTTCTTTTCCCAGTCGTTTTTCAAACTTTTATGGTAGCTAGCTTCCTTTATCATTTTAGGTAGTTTTATTAAGATTACAACTATTGATGTTTTCTTTCCATTCATGAATTAGAGCATAGTTCCATTTTCATAATTTTTTGTGCATTTATTCACAAAACCAGAACACCAAAAATTAAATGAGTCATCACGTCATTTCACCCACATCCACTACCTTCATTACATGCATCCCATGTGTCTCACCACACTCCCCTTGAAACTCATTCTTGCGCAAGGAATATCTCACCACCTTGTTGGCTTCCACCACTCGTCACCTCTCAATGGAAAATTTCACCGTACACTGAAAGCATCCCACTACCATGTTTTACTTTCATCACTACATCGCTCCACCAAAACAGCAAGACTTCATCGCCATGTACCACCACACATACAGCCACCTCCAACAAATAACCTGGGTATTCAAAAGGCTTGTCGAAAAACCCCACAACAATACTGGGGGCAATCTGAGTTAAGGAACGATAATGTTTATTCTTTTGTTTAAACGTGCAAACAAGTCTCCGAGTGTACATTTCGCGAGAGTGTCTTGAGCGGTAAAACCAAGAGCGAAAGAGCGTGTCATTTTTACACGACTCCAGAGAGATCACATTCAAAGGTAAGGTAAATGGCATAACTCCGACCGAAAGAGATAATTTGTAAATTTATGCTTAAACCTATGAAAAGTAACAAAGAACGGATACACAACTTTTAGGGATGACGAAGCACCTAGGTACAGCACCACGCAACCAAAGGCCTGTGAACCCAGACATTAAACCCTAGGCACCCCCGCTGAGTTTTTCGTGTACATCCTCTTTTATAACACTACAAACTCCACAAACAAGCCAGCCAATGATGAACAACCGACCCGGTGACCAAAGGAAGCAAGGAGCCCGACTTCTGAACTGCAACTTCACAAGTCCAATGAAGCAAAACTGCTACCACCATGACGAAATGATCCGCAAATGGTCCCAAAGTGACACGGGATCCAAATGAGCTAACATAAAAAAAGCACTCAAAGTTCAAAACGGGAAACATAAGAACCCTGAAGGAAAAGACATTAAAGAAAGGCAAACCAGAAGAGCCTCGAAGCAATCCAAAATCATAAAAAAGAGAGAAGGTGCAAGGAACAACTCAAAAGTCCCAAGTTCCAAGCTCACAAGCTAAGTCAACACGAAGTAGCCAAACGACTTCAAGACAAAGAAGGCAAGTCCAAGAGAAGGTGCAAGTTGCAGCTTTGGTCACCCTTACAGCTCCACATATCCTAAACATTCCTCCATTGTCCTGTTGTCGTTCATCACACCCCAAAGCCACGTTACAAGCTTAAAAGACTTCAGACTTAATAGTTGTGTATCCAATCACGTGAAAGTAACAGGTTGAACGCGTAAATCTAACAAATGTCAAATTCAATGGTTGAGATGCTTTGTCCAAAAGGAGAGCACGAGTGCAAGCGTTAAACACTTTGAGTGTATGATAGAATGCACCACATCAAGATCAACCCTGACCTTGTGAGAATGGGACTTGTTTTGCGCAATTAATAAAAAATACTGGATAAATCGGTTGTTCCGATCAATTGCCATGAAATCCTAAAAAACTCAGATTGCCTTCAGGAAGAACACTGGGGGCAATTGTTGGTCCCAACAATTGCAACAATGACACCGATTGAGGCCCAAAAACCTGAAACCTAAAGGATCAATCCTTCCTCATATCACACAGGCTCGTCCAAAGCCCTACATCAAATTTCCTCTGCCCTACCTTCACATCCAATTTCCTTAGGCCCGTCCTAAGCCCTACCTCCACATTAAATTTCCTCAGGCCCGTCCTAAGCCCTACCTTCACACCTAAACATCCACAGGCCCGTCTTGAGCCCTACCATCTCTAGGTTTGACATAAACCCTAATCCTTCTACATCCATTTAGACCCATCATACATTTTACTCACTTTCACTTAGAACCACCCCTTAGGCTCGTCATAAGACCTAGATCCATCCTTTAGGCTCGTCATAAGACCTAGAACCATCCTTTAGTGAAATACCCCAAACCTAAGTATACTAAGTAAACATCAATTTATGATGTAGTAAGGCTAAAATATGCCTTAGAAAGATTGGTAGACAATTTAAACCAAGGAAAATACAGGAAAATGCCTTAAGGGCAATTTGGGCAAAAACATGCTCTAAGCTTGGAGTGACTTTGATTAGCACCCAAATACCATTATGAGTCTTTAGTAACATGCTAATGGACATGTTAAATCAATTACCAAAGAAAACCAAGCTCAAAAACAAGCTTAAACACAAAATGTGCTTGAAGACTCCTTAAAGCACCTTTTGAGAAATTGTCTTAGAAATGTGTTTTGAGTGGCTAAATGCCTATGATTACATCTTAATCAACATGTGTGCTAATTAGTATCACATTAGGAAGTCTAAATCAATGGGAAACCAAAATTTTCACAAATTTTGCTCTAATTTGTGAATAGTGCCTAGTTTAGTCCTTAGCCAACTATGAAATTCCCCAAACCTAAGTATGCGAAGTAAACATCAAATTATGATGTAGTAAGGCTAGAATATGCCTTAGAAAGATTGGTAGACAATTTAAACCAAGGAAAACACAAGAAAGTGCCTCAAGTGCAATAGGGCAAAAACATGCTCTAAGCTTGGAGTGACTTTGACTTAGCACCCAAATACCGTTATAAGACTTTAGTAATATGCTAATGGACATTTTAAATCAATTAGCAAAGAAAACCAAGCTTGAAAACAAGTTAAAACAAAAATGTGCTTTAAGAAGTCTTAAAGCACATTTTGAGAAATTGTCTTAGAATTGAGTTTGAGTGGCTAAATGTCCATCATTACGCTTTAATAAACATGTGTACTAATTAGTATCACTTAGGAAGCCTAAATCAATGGGAAATCAAAAATTTCAGAAATATGTGCACTAATTAGTGAATAGTGCCAAATAGTGACTAGTTTAAGTTTTAATCAATATAAGCTAATTAGTTGGTCAAAAAAGGCCATGACTAGCCTATTTAAGATGGGGGCCGGTTTTCTAAGGATGAGTCACCATAGACTACATCAAATAAGGAAGAAAAGAAGAGATAAGTAAAGGAGTTACTATTTGCTTTTATAAAGCAAATATCTTATTAGCCTACTTTTCTTCTTCTTCTCTTCATTTCTCTTCTTCCCACGGTTTCTTCTTCCCTTCTCTTGCTCCAAAACCGAGAGAGCTCCATCCATGGGTGCTCACCTTCAAATGCTCACCAGTGTTCATTTTTGCTCCAAATCAAAAACTAAGTATAGATTTCTCTTAGTTAGGCCAAGACCTATCTTTCTATCTTTTCAAATCTTTCAAAGCTCAAGTTTGGTGCCATGAGAAAACTCCATTGATGGAGGAAAATCAAGTTTGAAGAGCTCATTAGCTTCTCCATCTCTTAAGGTAAAGAAAATGTAAGAAAAACCATGTTTCCATCATTCCTTCCACATGGCCGAAAATTACTACTCATGGGGCCTTGTTTTTATGCCTTGTTCTAGCTTGATTTATTCACCAAGGACTAGTGGAGGTCCTATTCATTCATGCCCAAGTATACTTTGAGACTTCAAAGGTAATCATCCACTTTTATGCCTTAGAACACATTTCTAACCTAGGTTTTCATACCTTGAGGTTAGTGTATTGTTTAGTACTCATGTGAGTCATTGAATATTGGTTAGAACATTGGCAAAGGAAGTTTAAGTGGTGGCCGAGATTCATGCAAGAAGATGGTCTAAGGAGGAAGTTAAGATAAGCTTGAGAAAACAAGGTAAAATGCTTACCTAATGGTGGTTTAAGTTTTAAGGAATGAGTTTTAGATGAGTACCAATGTAGCCTAGAGCTTACATTGTGTATTGGATTATATAACCTAAGGAAAAAGAACAACTTAAAAAGCTTATGAACTTGTGATTAAGGAGCCAATGGGAATGAGTTAGTAATATAAGTTTAAGAGGAGTTTTAAGAGCATTATAACTACTATGAGATTGATGGGTATTTGCAGGTTAAAGCTTTTTTATGTGGGAAATTCAGTGTTATTTAAGTCATTTAAGGGCCTAAGAGCCATGTCATTTAAGAGCCTTAGTGCTATGCAATTTAGGATTTTTGCAATATATTGAGTTTGATGTGATTGAGTTGTTTGGGTGAGAAAATAAGATGAGAAAGGACTTGGTGTGTGTGAGATTATTGTGTGAGAAAACAATGCATTTGGGCATGAGAATATACTAGAGGAGCTATGGCAAAATTTGAGTAGAAAACTAAGTGTTTAGGTGGTGGTGGTGAGTTGATATGACCTAGGATTCACTAGGAGTCATTAGAAGGAACTAGAGTGGAAATGAGTTAATTAAGGAGTTCTTGAGGCTTAGAATGGCCTAGAGTTGTCTAGGAGGAATTAGAGGCTAGGTGGGTGTATTAAACACACCGAAATCATGTGATGAGGAATGCTAAGACTTGAGCAAAGATTTGGATGGAAAGGTGTATAATGCTTTAAGGTGATTTAGGTATGACAACTAGAGAATAAAACAATGAGAGTTTGGTAGCTTGGGTAAGTGTGAGATGCTAGTAGTGGACTAATGAGTTTAGTTTAGATGTTAATGAGTGGACTTAGGTAGGGAAAGAGAAAGGTGGCGAGAATGTTGTCAAATGTTTCAAGGGAAAATGACTAGGAATGTAAAAGAGCGTATGATCATGGGGTGGTGAATAAGATGCATAAAAGAGGGGAAATGTCTAAGGAGGGTGGTACATGGTCAGGGTAAATGAAGAACCATGTCAAGGTGTTAAGGTAAATGGAAAGCAATGTATAAGTAAGCTCAAGAGTTTAGGAGTGATGAGTAACAAATGAAAAGAAGAGAAATTGTGCATGGACATGCAAGATGACCTTGAAAGGTTCAACAAGCAAAGATGGAATGTAATGATGTTAAGGAGGAGTTATATTGATTGGGAAGGAAAACACTTTGGATAGTTAGAGTTTTAGACAAAATTACATGTTGGAAAAATAAGGAAATAAGTAACAAGTGTTAGAAATTCTTGTAAGGATTGAGAAAATGGTTAAGGAGGTTTAAAGAATGTTCTAAGGTGAGTTTAAGTGCCTATTGGTATTAAGACATAATGGGACACTTGTGGGAGAGATGGGCATTTTTGCAAGAAAGGAGATAAGTGTTTAAGGGTGTAGAAGATGAATATTCTGGCCTGTCCGAACTTCAGTCCGAATTTGGAAGCTCGGACATGCCCTGTTGCGATTAGAATTTTTGAGTCTCGACTAGAGTCCGAACTACCGGCCGGACTTAGATGTTCGGACACTTGAAATTCTTCCTTTGATTTTTCCTGACCCATGTCCGAACTTGGGAAGTTCGGACACATGTTCGGACACACGTCTGGTTGCACCCTTTTGAGTCTCGACTTGCGTCCGAACTTGGTAAGCTCGGACACAAGTTCGGACGCGGTGTTGTTTTGGCCAAAAACTTTGTTTAAGGTTAGGAAATGATATCCAATGGTGGGGATTGATATGTAATGATGATATAAGGTTGTTTAAGACATGTTTGGTGGGTAACAATGATAATTAAGGGGGTGAATAAGTATAAGTTATGAGGAGAAGTGATTCACTTAAGATTAAGTTTATAAGAACTTAAGTGGTGTTAGATGAGGATCATTAGTGACTAAGTGAGTTAAGTAAGTTATTTTTATTGGAAAGTAATTAACAACCTAAAATTGAATGAATGTTTTAGGGTTTGAGAATTTGGACTCCAAGAAGAGTAAGCAACCGAACGACCAACGGTGAACGGTACAGTTTCTTGTGACCTGCTTGCTAACGAGGTGTCCCTCGGCTTGTGTGCTATTTGTTTTTGTGTGCTAAAACAAGCAAAACCGGAATATTATGTTTATTGTATTGTTGTGTAAGGAAATGAGTGAGACTAAGGAACGCTCCCTAATATGGGTTGATATAAACCGAAAGAGGTTAACCAACAAACATGGTCTTGAGACTACTACTAACTGGAACTTGAGTGAGGAAACCCGGGACTGACTCCGGTCATGCATGCTAAGGAAAGGGGGTCGGTATCTATAGCAGATCCGACTTCCGCTTAAGGACTAGTCCTCGGACTAGTAGCCTAGGGCCGGTTGCCGGCTCAGCTACGCTGGACTCCCGTCCAGGGTAGGTGGCATTAAGATGGTGCGGTGGGATCACCTAAATCCCAGGTTTGAAATTTAGCTACAACCATTCCCCTCCAGGAACGGTTTGTATACTGAGAATAAGTTAATGTTAAGATTAAGGTAAGGTTAAGATAAGTTGCAACCATTCCTCTTTAAAGGATGGTTTGTATTATTAAGACTAAGATAAGCTACATCTACTCCTTTTTAAAGGATGGTTGTTTCTAAGATTAAGATAAGACTAAGATTGAGGTGAGATAAGGATGGACTAAGATTAAGAGGAAATATAACTTAGGGAGTTAAATAATTAACTCTCTAATTAAGGGAACGCATTTAAGTCGTTCGTTATGTTTGAACTTTGATTGTTCATATTTGGTTTGTTGTTTACTGCACTTACTATTATGTTGTGCATCTAATCAACCTCCATGCTATCGACAATTAGTCGTCGTAGCCACGTTAGCTTGGGGGCCATGAGAGGATCGTACCAGCATTCGTGCTGACCCCCTTTGGGGCTGTTTTTACTACACAGGTGAACATGGAGGCGGCCGTCGCGAGAGTAAGAAGGGGTACAAGTGTTAAGGGTTAAGTGTGGCCTACGAGTTGTGCATGTACACTCGTATGGCAATTGAGTTAGTAAGATGTATAGGATGTGAGAGGTTTGTAAGAAGAATATGTATTTGGTTAAGGTTGTTATGTACTAATGTTCGGTATATTCTGTAGTCAGACCGTGGCAAGGTCCTGGAGTGTAAAGAATTCCGCTGTGTTATGTATATATATATGCTGTTAAGTTGCGAGACCACGTTTGGATTGATTTGGGGTGTTACAAAAAGTGGTATCAGAGCGTAGTTACGCTCTGAAGACAAGAATTACCGAACTTAGGAGAATATTGAGGTTGAGATTGAGTTATGGGTTAAGGGTTGAGAGATAGAGTGAGAGGTGCGTTAGTCAGGACTTCCCGGTGTTTACCGGATATCCATAGTACCTAGACCCGCCCTCCACATCCCTAACCCTGAATATGTGGAACAAACGCCAGAGAGAAGAAAGCCTTCTCTTACTCGGGGAAACCCGATCTGGCAGTTAGCTAACAGTAAGCAATACGAGAAACATTGTGTTGCACAACAGTTACAGAGAACTGGAGGTTTTTAATGGAGCGCAGCAGAGAAACAGGCGCTACCTATGGAATTCTATCAATAAGGGAACGGTAATTACCGGCAACATGGGTCGACATGCTACGCAGTCGAAATAACTGCCATACAAATGATAAGGAAAGCACTACGGGTGCAATAGAAAGGAAAAAGGGAAGCGACATGAGTACTGGACAGTGGTCCGAAGGAGCATAACAGTAGGATAATACAAAGCATGAGGATTGAGATTACTGGAAAGTCCAGTTAGAAATGGGAACTCCAAACCCATACAATGGAAGGTTACAAAACCTGGCCGACATAACGCGGACGATAGGGAAACAATATAATTGTATGCCGGAATAGGACTACGATGTAGTGCCTAAGGGAGAATCATTACTTAGTGACCACGGCAAAATATGTGGAACGGGATTGAGGATTAAGACGTAATGAAATATTAAGGGGTTCCCTCAGAAAGAGGAACGCCCTGATAAATGACAGTACTGTCAAACAACAAGGAAACTGCCGGATGGTCAGTTATCCAAAATAAGAGATCATCGAAGGAGTCCCGAGGACTACCAATTACATGGAAATTAGAAGGAAGTATCGCTACCAACGTACCTTGTACCAATAGCCCATCCTGCATGGCGCACTTGCCATAGCAAGTGCTGCCACGGTTAAGCTACACGGAAAGCCATCATGGCAAAATAGGAGAACGCTACAGTTGTAACACATATAATACCGGATTGTAAATCTATAAGAACAGAAGAATAAGACCTTGGAAAGGCCCGACGGCCTGACCATGATGAGATGAGGTGACACACCAGTCAGCCGGGAGCGGAACTTGGACAATATTAGACCATATAAATATTAGCAATGGTATAACCTACTGCGATGACAACCGACAGTACGATAAGAACACCAATCCCGAACCCCAAGGGGAAAACCTAAAAGATCGCTCGGTAATGCGAGCAAAACACTATGTAAGCAATAACATACAAGGGACGTATATAAGATACTATTGAGACTGTTGAAGCAATGACTTCCAATGAAAACGGGATAAGACTCCCAGAGTGACCATTAAGAGTACCTAACAACGTTCTCCAATGAAGATGTTGGAAAACCCAGAGAGCAAGGATAAAAGAAGTAAACGTAAGCTATAACCTACTAAAGATTAAAGTTGTACAACCTTGGAAAAGGAAAGCTCAGAGGACTACCCCCACAGAGTGGGCAGAGTCGAGCCGAACAACTGATGAATGACAGTTAATACTGTTTGTTTAACTCATTAACACCCAAGTATGATTGATCATCAATAGGTGGCATAGTCAACGGAAGTTGAACGAAGCGTTGAGATGGAAGGATAAAATGACAGGATGATATCCAACTTGGACACCGTAAGGCAAAAGCCTAATACCAACTTATCCTTATTTGCTAAAAGACATAAGTCTAATAAAGCGACAGTATTGTCAAAGACACTAAGTAACCTCAGATCACCTGAATAAACTTCCATAGCAGGAAGCAGGATGCAGCGACTTACCACGAAACCAATACTACATTTATTATGTAATCTAGCGGTGGATAGTGTTCAAGGAAACAAAAACCTTTAAGAATGACCTACAGGTGAGTGAGAGTACAAGTAATGAACTGAAGCACTAAGCACTAAGAGCCTACGAGCCAAGGATGTTGACCACATCAGAGCCGAGGTACAGTAATGTTGTACGAGCTTATATAAGCCATGAGGAACTACAAATCATAGATTGTGGAAAAATATTGCCAGGAAAAGGCACCAATGAGAATAATGAGATAGTACATTGGCAGGAGCGGAGAACGAACCATGCCTTTTAGGGTGGGGATACCTCTCCTTGTTGTGAGGCCAAGAGTGGGAATGAACCCCTCAAAAGGGCTTTCACTTATTAGAGATGCAATACGCTTTTGTTAGAGAATGGAAACTGTAAACTTGAGATCACTTAGAACATATCAGATACACTTGAGTGATAAGGAAGGTTGCACAGTTAGACCCCATATCCAACACCCAGGATGTAAGAATTAGTAATTGTCAGAGATAGACGTTGTGAGTGCACAACATGGCACGTCAAATGACCAATGCTCAGAAGAGCTGGTGAATCAGCGGACGACTTTTCTTAGTAACCGATTAAATTACATGGTGAACAACATCATAAGGAAGAAAGAAAGCGAGAGAAATTAGCCTACTTACAAATCTGAGATTGAAGCAGAACACCTTCGTATTAAGAGTTAACTATTTTACAGCACGGTATGACAACCGCCATACACCGGAATGAGGGAACTCCAGTGTGTTTACACCAAGAAGGGATTGAGTATAAGGTAAGACATTAGAATAAGTGAGTAAGAGGTTGCACCATCAATGGGCAACATGGTAAGGGCCAACTACCACGGTAGTAGTGGTCGTGAGTACAATAGTTGTATAAGGGGGATTAAGTCGTGGTGCGGGTAAAGCGACCGTTGGGTATGAGCCGTCAAATATTGACACAGAGGCTATGAGATTTATAGTTAAGACCAATATAAGTAAGGAAATAAGATGGTAGACGAACTGAGCATTGATGCCAGTAGTCTGGACCTGGTTAGGTAAGATTTCACAGGAAGCACACTACCCATTCCTTGAGGAACCGGAAGTGCATTCCTAATTGAACAAATATGAGAAAGAAGATAGGTGGCTCGATAGAAAGAGACTTAAGCTACTAAGAAATGGAGTCAATACGGAATACAAAAAAGAGCTAGAGCATATCATACCCAAGAGCATAGTAATGGATTTCCCTTGATTGACTTCAAGAAGAACAATAAATGTTATTATGGAACGATGAAAGAGGAGATCGACAACAGAATACTTCGTAATTAGCAATAGCTAAACGTGTGACAGACACTATGAGTTTACTAAAACGAGACGTGGGACGACTGCACCCCACAGGGGCTTGCAGGCCTAACACGCTCATTTATGAGTTAGTTGGGTAAGTAGTAATGTACCAGTAAGGTACCCCATGCATGTAAACCAGTGGTGTAAGGAACACGGGAAGTAGTCGACTCCGTACCATGGACAACGACGCAAGATCAGACAAGAGCAGCTACTACTACAAACAGTCGAAGAGAAGAATTCAGTTGAACCAACAACAAAATGAAACAGAGAACAAATAATTAAGGACTAGGAAGTGCGAAGAGCGCGAATTGTTAAGCACAGACATTGGACATGTCTTAAAAGTGTTAAGGATAAGACTGTAAAGTGCAATATGCACTAAACAGTAGTTTCAGATTAAGGGTCATCCTCAGACCAAAGGTCAGTTGGGGAGAACGATTTAGACATTCGAGAAAACACTAAGAATACAAACATTAGATCTCCAAGAAGACTGGATAAACGAGCTACAACTCATCAAGGCCGTGTATATATAAAGAACACGTGACCATTGAGGGACCTTTAGTGCTAAACCATAAGCACGCAGGAGGAAAATATACAATACTGTAAAAGCATAAGCGAGACAGTTAAGCCTAAGATTATCCGAGTCGTGCAGCGGAAGCTAGTAGACCACTACCTTTGAGATTAGACAAAGCTAGTTAAGGAAACGGTATAAGTACCGTTAAGAATCCTCGATACAGAGACTAAGTCATTTCTGATCGACTTATAAGTAAGATAGATGACGTGGAAGCTAGAATGCTTGGTGAGAATTAGACATCTTGAACTTATGTTCAAGGATGATATAATGCTGATTACGTGGGCGTAATCCATTTTAAGGGGGGTAGAGCGAAAACCGCTTAGCGTATGTTTGTGTACTGAGTACATAAACTACGGTGTGCATAGCACAAAATAATTTGAGAATATGTTTTACATAAACATTTTGAGATAAATCATGGTTATTGCACACAGAAGATGTGAATACCATACACATTAAGCACCTATCTTGTTAACTCCGGTGTGAGTACAAGTTAAGAGAATTAAGGAAGAGGATTAAGGAGATTTAAGGAATAAGGAATATATGAGGTATGAGTCAATATGAGACTATGTGTGAGATAAGAATAAGATAACATTATGAGATACAATTTGACATGAGTATGAGGAAGAAGATAGTAATACTATGAGATATAAGATGGTGAGAATTGGTATGAGACAGTTACGGAACTTAGTAGGAATTTAAGTCTTGGGGTAATTACTAAGAGATGAATTGGGAATGTCGATGGACTGGAGTCCACACCTTGGAGATGTATTGATTACGATTAGAAAGACTAAAAAGATAGAAAATTGGACATGAGTGAATTATTTGATGTTTGAAAATGACGTGGGAGGTGGAACTTGATTTTCTAGGGATCAAGGGAAACCGAACACAAATTGGAGTGGAAGGATAGTTCGACACTGATGCTGATCACATCAGGGCTGGATGATTCTTGAAACTCCCTACCAGTGGTCACAATTAAATCACACTATGGATAGAGGCCTTAGGATAAAATGAAATTGGAGTTGATTGTATTTTAATTAGAGGAATTATTCCTCACATGACCTCGTAAAAAGGATTACCTTTTTACTGAGTCTCGCCCATGAAGTCGAGGACGCACGAGCCTTTGTCTTCGGACCGGTGACATGGGGAGAGCAGAGTGTTTGTATTCTGGCCCATGGTGACGAGGACGAATGAGCCATTGTCTACGGACAGGTGACATGGGAGAATACGTTAGAAATTATGTGAATGTTTTAATCATCAAAAGAAACAAAAAGAATTTTGAGTGCTATACATGCTTAAGCATGTTGTGTGATATTTAAGTATAATAATATGGCGGATCTAATGATCCAATGAGATTAAGTATACATAAGCATGATCTATATGATCTAAGGAATGAGGTAAGACATGTATTCTAATAAGATAAGATGCATGGGAACTTTGGGGACAAAGTTCTTTTAAGGGGGGTAGATTAAATACCCCAAACCTAAGGATGCTAAGTAAACATCAAATTATGATGTAGTAAGGCTAGAATATGCCTTAGAAAGATTGGTAGACAATTTAAACCAAGGAAAACACAAGAAAGTGCCTTAAGGGCAATCAGGGCAAAAACGTGCTCTAAGCTTGGAGTGACTTTGATTAGCACCCAAATACCGTATAAGACTTTAGTAATATGCTAATGGACATTTTAAATCAATTAGCAAAGAAAACCAAGCTTGAAAACAAGTTAAAAACCAAAATGTGCTTTAAGAAGTCTTAAAGCACATTTTTGAGAAATTGTCTTAGAATTGAGTTTTGAGTGGCTAAATGTCCATCATTACTCTTTAATCAACATGTGTACTAATTAGTATCACATTAGGAAGCCTAAATCAATGGGAAATCAAAAATTTCAGAAATATGTGCACTAATTAGTGAATAGTGCCAAATAGTGACTAGTTTAAGTTTTAATCAATATAAGCTAATTAGTTGGTCAAAAAAGACCATGACTAGCCTTATTTAAGATGGGGGCCGGTTTTCTAAGGATGAGTCACCATAGACTCACATCAAATAAGGAGAAAAAAGGAGATAAGTAAAAGGAGTTACTATTGTGCTTTTATAAAGCAAAATCTTTATTAGCCTACTTTTCTTCTTCTTTCTCTTCATTTCTCTTCTTCCCACGGTTTCTTCTTCTTCCCTTCTCTTGCTCCAAACCGAGAGAGCTCCATCCATGGGTGCCACCTTCAAATGCTCACCAAGTGTTCATTTTTGTTCTCCAATCAAAAACTAAGTATAGATTTCTCTTAGTTAGGCCAAGACCTATCTTTCTATCTTTTCAAATCTTTCAAAGCTCACGTTTGGTGCCATGAGAAAACTCCATTGATGGAGGAAAATCAAGTTTGAAGAGCTCATAGCTTCTCCATTCTCTTAAGTAAAGAAAATGTAAGAAAAACCATGTTTCCATCATTCCTTCCACATGGCCGAAAATTACTACTCATGGGGCCTTTTTTTTATGCCTTGTTCTAGCTTGATTTATTCACCAAGGACTAGTGGAGGTCCTATTTCATTCATGCCCAATATACTTTGAGACTTCAAAGGTAATCATCCACTTTTATGCCTTAGAACACATTTCTACCTAGGTTTTCATACCTTGAGGTTAGTGTATTGTTTAGTACTCATGTGAGTCATTGAATATTGGTTAGAACATTGGCAAAGGAAGTTTAAGTGGTGGCCGAGATTCATGCAAGAAGATGGTCTAAGGAGGAAGTTAAGATAAGCTTGAGAAAACAAGGTAAAATGCTTACCTAATGGTGGTTTAAGTTTTAGGAATGAGTTTTAGATGAGTACCAATGTAGCCTAGAGCTTACATTGTGTATTGGATTATATAACCTAAGAAAAAGAACTTAAACAAGCTTATGAACTTGTGATTAAGGAGCCAATGGGAATGAGTAGTAATATAAGTTTAAGAGGAGTTTTAAGAGCATTATAACTACTATGTGATGAGGTTGATGGGTGTATTTGCAGGTTGAACTTTTTTATGTGGGAAATTCAGTGTTATGTTTAAGTCATTTAAGGGCCTAAGAGCCATGTCATTTAAGAGCCTTAGTGCTATGCAATTTAGGATTTTTGCAATATATTGAGTTTGATGTGATTGAGTTGTTTTGGGTGAGAAAATAAGATGAGAAAGGACTTGGTGTGTGTGAGATTATTGTATGAGAAAACAATGCATTTGGGCATGAGAATATCTAGAGGAGCTATGGCAAAATTTGAGTAGAAAACTAAGTGTTTAGGTGGTGTGTGTGAGTTGATATGACCTAGGATTCACTAGGAGTCATTAGAAGGAACTAGAGTGGAAATGAGTTAATTAAGGAGTTCTTGAGGCTTAGAATGGCCTAGAGTTGTCTAGGAGGAATTAGAGGCTAGGTGGTGTATTAAACACACCGAAATCATGTGATGAGGAATGCTAAGACTTGAGCAAAGATTTGGATGGAAAGGTGTATAATGCTTTAATGATTTAGGTATGAACTAGAGAATAAAACAATGAGGATTTTGGATAGCTTGTGTAAGTGTGATGATGCTAGTAGTGGACTAATGAGGTTTAGTTTAGATGTTAATGAGTGGACTTAGGTGATGGAAGAGAAAGGTGTGCGAGAATGTTGTCAAATGTCAAGGAAAATGACTAGGAATGTAAAAGAGCGTATGATCATGAGGGGGTGGTGAATAAGATGCATAAAAGAGGTGGAAATGTCTAAGGAGGGTGGTACATGGTCAGGGTAAATGAAGACCATGTCAAGGTGTTAAGGTAATGGAAGCATGTATAAGTAAGCTCAAGAGTTTAGGAGTGATGAGTAACAAATGAAAAGAAGAGAAATTGTGCATGGACATGCAAGATGACCTTGAAAGGTTTAGCAAAGCAAAGATGGAATGTAATGATGTTAAGGAGGAGTTATATTGATTGGGAAGGAAACACTTTGGATAGTTAGAGTTTTAGACAAATTACATGTTGGAAAATAAGGAAATAAGTAACAAGTGTTAGAAATTCTTGTAAGGATTGAGAAAATGGTTAAGGATGTTTTAAAGGATGTTCTAAGGTGAGTTTAAGTGCCTATATGTATTAAGACATAATGGGACACTTGTGGGAGAGATGGGCATTTTTGCAAGAAAGGAGATAAGTGTTTAGGGTGTAGAAGATGAATATTCTGGCCTGTCCGAACTTCCGTCCGAATTTGGAAGCTCGGACATGCCCTGTTGCGATTAGAATTTTTGAGTCTCGACTAGAGTCCGAACTACCGTCCGGACTTAGATGTTCGACACTTGAAATTCTTCTTTGATTTTTCCTCGACCCATGTCCGAACTTAGGGAAGTTCGGACACATGTTCGGACACACGTCTGGTTGCACCCTTTTGAGTCTCGACTTGCGTCCGAACTTGGTAAGCTCGGACACAAGTTCGGACGCGGTGTTGTTTTGGCCAAAAACTTTGTTTAAGGTTAGGAAATGATATCCAATGGTGGATTGATATGTAATGATGATATAAGGTTGTTTAAGACATGTTTGGTGGGTAACAATGATAATTAAGTGGGTGAATAAGTATAAGTTATGAGGAGAAGTGATTCACTTAAGATTAAGTTTATAAGAACTTAAGTGGTGTTAGATGAGGATCATTAGTGACTAAGTGAGTTAAGTAAGTTATTTTATTGGAAAAGTAATTAACAACCTAAAATTGAATGAATGTTTTAGGGTTTGAGAATTTGGACTCCAAGAAGAGTAAGCAACCGAACGACCAACGGTGAACGGTACAGTTCTTCTTGTGACCTGCTTGCTAACGAGGTGTCCCTCGGCTTGTGTGCTATTTGTTTTTGTGTGCTCACTAAACAAGATAAAGCATGCAACCGGAATATTATGTTTATTGTATTGTTGTGTAAGGAAATGAGTGAGACTAAGGAATGCTCCCTAATATGGGTTGATATAAACCGAAAGAGGTTAACCAACAAACATGGTCTTGCGACTACTACTAACTGGAACTTGAGTGAGGAAACCCGGGACTGACTCCGGTCATGCATGCTAAGGAAAGGGGGTCGGTATCTATAGCAGATCCGACTTCCGCTTAAGGACTAGTCCTCGGACTAGTAGCCTAGGGCCGGTTGCCGGCTCAGCTACGCTGGACTCCCGTCCAGGGTAGGTGGCATTAAGATGGTGCGGTGGGATCACCTAAATCCCAGGTTTGAAATTTAGCTACAACCATTCCCCTCCAGGAACAGTTTGTATACTGAGAATAAGTTAATGTTAAGATTAAGGTAAGGTTAAGATAAGTTGCAACCATTCCTCTTTAAAGGATGGTTTGTATTATTAAGACTAAGATAAGCTACATCTACTCCTTTTTAAAGGATGGTTGTTTCTAAGATTAAGATAAGACTAAGATTGAGGTGAGATAAGGATGGACTAAGATTAAGAGGAATATAACTTAGGGAGTTAAATAATTAACTCTCTAATTAAGGGAACGCATTTAAGTCGTTCGTTATGTTTGGAGTTTGATTGTTCATATTTTGGTTTGTTGTTTACTGCACTTACTATTATGTTGTGCATCTAATCAACCTCCATGCTATCGACAATTAGTCGTCGTAGCCACGTTAGCTTGGGGCCATGAGAGGATCGTACCAGTATTCGTGCTGACCCCCTTTGGGGCTGTTTTTACTACACAGGTGAACATCAGGAGGCGGCCGTCGCGAGAGTAAGAAGGGGTACAAGTGTTAAGGGTTAAGTGTGGCCTACGAGTTGTGCATGTACACTCGTATGGCAATTGAGTTAGTAAGATGTATAGGATGTGAGAGGTTTGTAAGAAGAATATGTATTTGGTTAAGGTTGTTATGTATGTACTAATGTTCGGTATATTTTGTAGTCAGACCGTGGCAAGGTCCTGGAGTGTAAAGAATTCCGCTGTGTTATGTATATATATATGCTGTTAAGTTACGAGACCACGTTTGGATTGATTGGGGTGTTACAAAAGTGGTATCAGAGCGTAGTTACGCTCTGAAGACAAGAATTACCGAACTTAGGAGAATATTGAGGTTGAGATTGAGTTATGGTTATGGGTTGAGAGATAGAGTGAGAGGTGCATTAATCAGGACTTCCCGGTGTTTACAGGATATCCATAGTACCTAGACCCGCCCTCCACATCCCTAACCCTGAATATATGGGACAAACGCCAGAGAGAAGAAAGCCTTCTCTTACTCGGGGAACCCGATCTGGCAGTTAGCTAACGGAAGCAATACGAGAAACATCGTGTTGCACAACAGTTACGGAGAACTTGGAGGTTTTAATGGAGCGCAGCAGAGAAACAGGCGCTACCTATGGAATTCTATCAATAAGGGAACGGTAATTAGCGGAAACATGGGTCGACATGCTACGCAGTCGAAATAACCCGCCATACAAATGATAAGGAAAGCACTACGGGTGCAATAGCAAGGAAAAGGGAAGCGACATGAGTACCGGACAGTGGTCCGAAGGAGCATAACAACAGGATATACAAAGCATGAGGATTGAGATTACTGGAAAGTCCAGTTAGAAATGGGAACTCCAAACCCCATACAATGAGAAAGGTTACAAAAACCTGGCCGACATAACGCGGACGACAGTGGAAACACATATAATGTATGCCGGAATAGGACTACGATGTAGTGCCTAAGGGAGAATCATTACTTAGTGACCACGGCAAAATATGTGGAAACGGGATTGAGGATTAAGACGTAAGGAATATTAAGGGGTTCCCTCAGAAAGAGGAACACCCTGATAAATGACAGTACTATCAAACAACAAGGAAACTGCCGGATGGTCAGTTATCCAAATAAGAGATCATCGAAGGAGTCCCGAGGACTACCAATTACATGGAAATTAGAAGGAAGTATCGCTACCAACGTACCTTGTACCAATAGCCCATCCTGCATGGCGCACTTGCCATAGCAAGTGCTGCCACGATTAAGCTACACGGAAAGCCATCATGGCAAAATAGGAGAACACTACAGTTGTAACACATATTAATACCGGATTGTAAATCTATAAGAACAGAAGAATAAGACCTTGGAAAGGCCCGACGGCCTGACCATGATGAGATGAGGTGACACACACCAGTCAGCCGGGAGCGGAACTTGGACAAAATATTAGACCATATAAATATTAGCAATGGTATAACCTACTGCGATGACAACCACAGTACGATAAGAACACCAATCCCGAACCCAAGGGGAAAACCTAAAAGATCGCTCGGTAATGCGAGCAAAACACTATGTAAGCAATAACATACAAGGGACGTATTATAAGATACTATTGAGACTGTTGAAGCAATGACTTCCAATGAAAACAGGATAAGACTCCCAGAGTGACCATTAAGAGTACCAATAACAACGTTCTCCAATGAAGATGTTGGAAAACCCAGAGAGCAAGGATAAAGAAGTAAACGTAAGCTATAACCTACTAAAGATTAAAGTTGTACAACCGTGGAAAAGGAAAGCTCAGAGGACTACCCCCACAGAGTGGGCAGAGTCGAGCCGAACACTGATGAATGACAGTTAATACTGTTTGTTTAACTCATTAACACCCAAGTATGATTGATCATCAACAGGTGGCATAGTCAACGGAAGTTGAACGAAGCGTTGAGATGGAAGCATAACTGACAGGATGATATCCAACTTGGACACCGTAAGGCAAAAGCCTAATACCAACTTATCCTTATTTGCTAAAAGACATAAGTCTAATAAAGCGACAGTATTGTCAAAGACACTAAGTAACCTCAGATCACCTGAATAAACTTCCATAGCAGGAAGCAGGATGCAGCGACTTACCACGAAACCCAATACTACATTTATTATGTAATCTAGCGGTGGATAGTGTTCAAGGAAACAAAAACCTTTAAGAATGACCTACAGGTGAGTGAGAGTACAAGTAATGAACTGAGGTACAGTAAGTTTGTACAGAGCTTATATAAGCCATGAGGAACTACAAATCGTAGATTGTGGAAAATATTGCCAGGAAAGGCACCAATGAGAATAATGAGATAGTACATTGGCAGGAGCGGAGAACGAACCATGCCTTTTAGGGTGGGGATACCTCTCCTTGTTGTGAGGCCAAGAGTGGGAATGAACCCCTCAAAAGGGCTTTCACTTATTAGAGATGCAATACGCTTTTGTTAGAGAATGGGAAACTTGAGATCTTTAGAACACTTAAGACATACTTGAGTGATAAGGAAGGTTGCACAGTTAGCACATATAACCACAATATCCAACACCCATGATGACAGATATAGATTATGTCAGATGTAGACGTCACTGTGACCACATGGCACGTCAAATGACCATGCTCAGAGCTTGTGAATCAGCGGACGACTTTTTTTAGTAACCGATTAAATTACATGGTGAACACATCATAAGGAAGAAAGAAAGCGAGAGAAATTAGCCTACTTACAAATCTGAGATTGAAGCAGAACACCTTCGTATTAAGAGTTAACTATTTTACAGCACGGTATGACAACCGCCATACACCGGAATGAGGGAACTCCCAGTGTGTTTACACCAAGAAGGATTGAGTATAAGGTAAGACATTAGAATAAGTGAGTAAGAGGTTGCACCATCAATGGGCAACATGGTAAGGGCCAACTACCACGGTAGTAGTGGTCGTGAGTACAATAGTTGTATAAGGGGGATTAAGTCGTGGTGCGCGGTAAAGCGACCGTTGGGTATGAGCCGTCAAATATTGACACATAGGCTATGAGATTTATAAGTTAAGACCAATATAAGTAAGGAAATAAGATGGTAGACGAACTGAGCATTGATGCCAGTAGTCTGGACCTGGTTAGGTAAGATTTCACAGGAAGCACACTACCCATTCCTTGAGGAACCGGAAGTGCATTCCTAATTGAACAAATATGAGAAAGAAGATAGGTGGCTCGATAGAAAGAGACTTAAGTTACTAAGAAATGGAGTCAATACGGAATACAAAAAGAAGCTAGAGCATATCATACCCAAGAGCATAGTAAATGGATTTCCCTTGATTGACTTCAAGAAGAACAATAAATGTTATTATGGAACGATGAAAGAGGAGATCGACAACAGAATACTTCGTAATTAGCAATAGCTAAACGTGTGACAGACACTATGAGTTTACTAAAATGAGACGTGGGACGACTGCACCCCACAGGGGCTTGCAGGCCTAACACGCTCATTTATGAGTTAGTTGGGTAAGTAGTAATGTACCAGTAAGGTACCCCATGCATGTAAACGAGTGGTGTAAGGAACACGAAAAGTAGTCGACTCCATACCACGGACAACGACGCAAGATCAGACAAGAGCAGCTACTACTATAAACGGAAGAGAAGAATTCAGTTGAACCAACAACACAAATGAAACAGAGAACAAATAATTAAGGACTAGGAAGTGCGAAGAGCGCGGATTGTTAAGCACAGACATTGGACATGTCTTAAAAGTGTTAAGGATAAGACTGTAAAGTGCAATATGCACTAAACAGTAGTTTCAGATTAAGGGTCATCCTCAGACCAAAGGTCAGTTGGGGAGAACGATTTAGACATTCGAGAAAACACTAAGAATACAAACCTTAGATCTCCAAGAAGACTGGATAAACGAGCTACAACTCATCAAGGCCGTGTATATACAAGAACACACGTGACCATTGAGGGACCTTTAGTGCTAAACTAAGCATGCAGGAGGAAATATACAATACTGTAAAAGTATAAGCGAGACAGTTAAGCCTAAGATTATCAGAGTCGTGCAGCGGAAGCTAGCAGACCACTACCTTTGAGATTAGACCAAGCTAAGTTAAGGAAACGGTATAAGTACCGTTAAGAATCCTCGATACAGAGACTAAGTCATTTCTGATCGACTTATAAGTAAGATAGATGACGTGGAAGCTAAAATGCTTGGTGAGAATTAGACATCTTGAACTTATGTTCAAGGATGATATAATGCTGATTATGTGGGCGTAATCCATTTTAAGGGGGTAGAGCGAAAACCGCTTAGCGTATGTTTGTGTACTGAGTACATAAACTACGGTGTGCATAGCACAAAATAATTTGAGAATATGTTTTACATAAACATTTTGAGATAAATCATGGTTATTGCACACAGAAGATGTGAATACCATACACATTAAGCACCTATCTTGTTAACTCCGGTGTGAGTACAAGTTAAGAGAATTAAGGAAGAGGATTAAGGAGATTTAAGGAATAAGGAATATATGAGGTATGAGTCAATATGAGACTATGTGTGAGATAAGAATAAGATAACATTATGAGATACAATTTGACATGAGTATGAGGAAGAAGATAGTAATGCTATGAAATATGAGATGGTGAGAATTGGTATGAGACAGTTATGGAACTTAGTAGGAATTTAAGTCTTGGGGTAATTACTAAGAGATGAATTGGGAATGTCGATGGACTGAGTCCACACCTTGGAGATGTATTGATTACGATTAGAAAGACTAAAAAGATAGAAAATTGGACATGAGTGAATTATTTGATGTTTGAAAATGACGTGGGAGGTGGAACTTGATTTTCTAGGGATCAAGGGAAACCGAACACAAATTGGAGTGGAAGGATAGTTCGACACTGATGCTGATCACATCAGGGTTGGATGATTCTAGAAACTCCCTACCAGTGGTCACAATTAAATTACACTATGGATAGAGGCCTTAGGATAAAATAAATTGGAGTTGATTGTATTTTTAATTAGAGGAATTATTCCTCACATGACCTCGTAAAAAGGATTACCTTTTTACTGAGTCTCGCCCATGAAGTCGAGGACGCACGAGCCTTTGTCTTCGGACCGGTGACATGGGGAGAGCAGAGTGTTTTGTATTCTGGCCCATGGTGACGAGGACGAATGAGCCATTGTCTACGGACAGGTGACATGGGAGAATACGTTGGAAATTATGTGAATGTTTTAATCATCAAAGGAAACAAAAAGAATTTTGAGTGCTTTACATGCTTAAGCATGTTGTGTGATATTTAAGTATAAGAATATGGCGGATCTAATGATCCAATGAGATTAAGTATACATAAGCATGATCTATATGATCTAAGGAATGAGGTAAGACATGTATTCTAATAAGATAAGATGCATGGGAACTTTGGGGACAAAGTTCTTTTAAGGGGGGTAGATTGAAATACCCCAAACCTAAGTATGCTAAGTAAACATCAAATTATGATGTAGTAAGGCTAGAATATGCCTTAGAAAGATTGGTAGACAATTTAAACCAAGGAAAACACAAGAAAGTGCCTTAAGGGCAATCAGGGCAAAAACGTGCTCTAAGCTTGGAGTGACTTTGATTAGCACCCAAATACCATTATAAGACTTTATTAATATGCTAATGGACATTTTAAATCAATTAGCAAAGAAACCCAAGCTTGAAAACAAGTTAAAACACAAAATGTGCTTTAAGAAGTCTTAAAGCACATTTTTGAGAAATTGTCTTAGAATTGAGTTTTGAGTGGCTAAATGTCCATCATTACTCTTTAATCAACATGTGTAATTAGTATCACATTAGGAAGCCTAAATCAATGGGAAATCAAAATTTCAGAAATATGTGCACTAATTAGTGAATAGTGCCAAATAGTGACTAGTTTAAGTTTTAATCAATATAAGCTAATTAGTTGGTCAACAAAGACCATGACTGGCCTTATTTAAGATGGGGGCCGGTTTTCTAAGGATGAGTCACCATAGACTACATCAAATAAGGAAGAAAAGAAGAGATAAGTAAAAGGAGTTACTATTTGCTTTTATAAAGCAAATATCTTATATTAGCCTACTTTTCTTCTTCTCTCTCTTCATTTCTCTTCTTCCCACGGTTTCTTCTCTTCCTTCTCTTGCTCCAAAACCGAGAGAGCTCCATCCATGGGTGCTCCACCTTCAAATGCTCACCAAGTGTTCATCTTTGCTCCAAATCAAAAACTAAGTATAGATTTCTCTTAGTTAGGCCAAGACCTATCTTTCTATCTTTTCAAATCTTTCAAAGCTCAAGTTTGGTGCCATGAGAAACTCCATTGATGGAGGAAAATCAAGTTTGAAGAGCTCATTAGCTTCTCCATTCTCTTAAGGTAAAGAAAATGTAAGAAAAACCATGTTTCCATCATTCCTTCCACATGGCCGAAATTACTACTCATGGGGCCTTGTTTTTATGCCTTGTTCTAGCTTGATTTATTCACCAAGGACTAGTGGAGGTCCTATTTCATTCAATGCCCAAGTATACTTTGAGACTTCAAAGGTAATCATCCACTTTTATGCCTTAGAACACATTTCTAACCTAGGTTTTCATTCCTTGAGGTTAGTGTATTGTTTAGTACTCATGTGAGTCATTGAATATTGGTTAGAACATTGGCAAAGGAAGTTTAAGTGGTGGCCGAGATTCATGCAAGAAGATGGTCTAAGGAGGAAGTTAAGATAAGCTTGAGAAAACAAGGTAAAATGCTTACCTAATGGTGGTTTAAGTTTTAAGGAATGAGTTTTAGATGAGTACCAATGTAGCCTAGAGCTTACATTGTGTATTGGATTATATAACCTAAGAAAAAGAACTTAAACAAGCTTATGAACTTGTGATTAAGGAGCCAATGGGAATGAGTTAGTAATATAAGTTTAAGAGGAGTTTTAAGAGCATTATAACTACTATGAGATTGATGGGTGTATTTACGGTTTGAAAGCTTTTTTATGTGGGAAATTCAGTGTTTAAGTTTAAGTCATTTAAGGGCCTAAGAGCCATGTCATTTAAGAGCCTTAGTGCTATGCAATTTAAGATTTTTGCATATATTGAGTTTGATGTGATTGAGTTGTTTTGGGTGAGAAATATATGAGAAAGAACTTGGTGTGTGTGAGATTATTGTGTGAGAAAAACAATGTATTTGGGCATGAGAATATACTAGAGGAGCTATGGCAAAATTTGAGTAGAAACTAAGTGTTTAGGTGGTGGTGGTGAGTTGATATGACCTAGGATTCACTAGGAGTCATTAGAAGGAACTAGAGTGGAAATGAGTTAATTAAGGAGTTCTTGAGGCTTAGAATGGCCTAGAGTTGTCTAGGAGGAATTAGAGGCTAGGTGGGTGTATTAAACACACCGAAATCATGTGATGAGGAATGCTAAGACTTGAGCAAAGATTTGGATGGAAAGGTGTATAATGCTTTAAGGTGATTTAGGTATGAACTAGAGAATAAAACAATGAGGAGTTTGGATAACTTGTGTAAGTGTGATGATGCTAGTAGTGGACTAATGAGGTTTAGTTTAGATGTTAATGAGTGGACTTAGGTGATGGAAGAGAAAGGCGGAACTGGTGTGCGAGAAGTTGTCAAATGTCAAGGAAAATGACTAGAATGTAAAAAGAGCGTATGATCATGGGGGGGGTGGTGAATGAATAAGATGCAAAAAGAGGTGGAATGTCTAAGGAGGGTGGTACATGGTCAGGGGTAAATGAAGAACCATGTCAAGGTGTGAAGGTAATGGAAAGCAATGTATAAGTAAGCTCAAGAGTTTAGGAGTGATGAGTAACAAATGAAAAGAAGAGAAATTGTGCATGGACATGCAAGATGACCTTGGAAGGTTTAACAAAGCAAAGATGGAATGTATGATGTTAAGGAGGAGTTATATTGATTGGGAAGGAAACACTTTGGATAGTTAGAGTTTTAGACAAAAATACATGTTGGAAAAATAAGGAAATAAGTAACAAGTGTTAGAAATTCTTGTAAGGATTGAGAAAATGGTTAGGATGTTTTAAAGGATGTTCTAAGGTGAGTTTAAGTGCCTATATGGTATTAAGACATAATGGGGACACTGTGGGAGAGATGGGCATTTTTTCAAGAAAGGAGATAAGTGTTTAAGGGTGTAGAAGATGAAATTTTGGCCTGTCCGAACTTCCGTCCGAATTTGGAAGCTCGGACATGCCCTGTTGCGATTAGAATTTTTGAGTCTCGACTAGAGTCGGAACTACCTTCCGGACTTAGATGTTCGGACACTTGAAATTCTTCCTTGATTTTTCCTCGACCCATGTCCGAACTTACGGAAGTTCGGACACATGTTCGGACACACGTCTGGTTGCACCCTTTTGAGTCTCGACTTGCGTCCGAATTGGTAAGCTCGGACACAAGTTCGGACGCGGTGCTGTTTTGGCCAAAAACCTTGTTAAGGTTAGGAAATGATATCCAATGGTGGGGATTGATATGTAATGATGATATAAGGTTGTTTAAGATATGTTTGGTGGGGTAACAATGATAATTAAGTGGGTGAATAAGTATAAGTTATGAGGAGAAGTGATTCACTTAAGATTAAGTTTATAAGAACTAAGTGTGTTAGATGAGGATCATTAGTGACTAAGTGAGTTAAGTAAGTTAGTTTTATTGGAAAGTAATTAACAACCTAAAATTGAATGAATGTTTAGGGTTTGAGAATTTGGACTCCAAGAAGAGTAAGCAACCGAACGACCAACGGTGAACGGTACAGTTCTTCTTGTGACCTGCTTGCTAACGAGGTGTCCCTCGGCTTGTGTGCTATTTTTTTGTGTTGCTCACTAAACAAGATAAAGCATGCAACCGGAATATTATGTTTATTGTATTGTTGTGTGATGTTTGAAAACATAACACAACATAACCGTGAGAACTGACTAACCAACGTTAGTAAGAACTGAGTGAGACTAAGGACGCTCCCTAATATGGTTGATCTAACCGAAAGAGGTTAACCAACAACATGGTCTTGAGACTACTACTAACTGAACTTGAGTGAGGAAAACCCGGGACTGACTCCGTTCATGCATGCTAAGGAAAGGGGGTCGGTACTATCTCAGATCCCGACTTCCTCTTAAGGATAGTCCTCGCCTAGTAGCCCTTGGGCCGTTTGCCGGCTCAGCTACGCTGGACTCCCGTCCAGGGTAGGTGGCATTAAGATGGTGCGGTGGGACTCACTAAATCCCAGGTTTTGAAATTTGCTACAACCACTCCCCTCTAGGAACGGTTTGTATACTAGAATAGTTAGGTTAAGATTAAGGTAAGGTTAAGATAAGTTACAACCATTCCTCTTTAAAGGATGGTTTGTATTATTAAGACTAAGATAAGCTACATCTACTCCTCCTTTTTAAAGGATGGTTGTTTTCTAAGATAAGATAAGACTAAGATTGAGGTGAGATAAGGATGGACTAAGATTAAGAGGAAGTATAACTTAGGGAGTTAAATAATTAACTCTCTAATTAAGGGAACACATTTAAGTCGTTCGTTATTTTTGAACTTTGATTGTTCATATTGGTTTTGTTGTTTACCTGCACTTACTATTATGTTGTGCATCTAATCAACCTCCATGCTATCGACAATTAGTCGTCGTAGCCACGTTAGCTTGGGGGCCATGAGAGGATCGTACCAGCATTCGTGCTGACCCCCTTTGGGGGCTGTTTTACTACACAGGTGAACATCAGGAGGCGGCGTCGCGAGAGTAAGAAGGGGTACAGTGTTAAGGGTTAAGTGTGGCCTACGAGTTGTGCATGTACACTCGTATGGCACTGAGTTAGTAAGATGTATAGGATGTGAGAGGTTTGTAAGAAGAATATGTATTTGGTTAAGGTTGTTATGTACTAATTTTCGGTATAGTTCTTAGTCAGACCGTGGCAAGGTCCTGAAGTGTAAAGAATTCCGATTTGTTATGTATATATATATTGCGTTTTAAGTTGCTGCGACCACGTTTGGATTGAGTTGGGGTGTTACAAACTAAGTCAAATTAAATGGTCAAACAAGACATAAATATCTCCAATTATAAGAGGGGGGCGGGGGGGCGGTTTTTGATGTGGGGAGTCACCACATGACTAAGCAATTAAAGGAAAAGAAGAGGAAAAGAGGTAAAGTTACTATTTGCTTTTATAAAGCAAAATATCCTTTAATATCCTACATCTCTCCTCTCTTCTTCATTTCCCACCTTCACCCACGGTTTCTTCTTCTCCTCTCCTGCTCCAAAACCAAGAGAGCTCCATCCATGGTGCCTCCACCTTCAATTGCTCACCAAATGCTCATCTTTGCTCCAAATTTAAAAGTAAGCATAGATTTCTCTTAGTTAGATCAAGGCCTTCACTCTTATCTTTTCAAATCCTCCAAAGCTCAAGTTTGGTGCCATGAGAAAACTCCATTGATGGAGGAAAATCAAGTTTGAAGAGCCCATTTGGTTCTCCATTCATTCAAGGTAATGAAAATGTAAGAAAAACCATGTTTCCACCACTTCTTCTACATGGCCAAAAATTATTACTCATGGGGCTTTGTTTTTATGCCTTGTAATAGCTTGTTTAATTCACCAAGGACTAGTGGAGGTCCTATTTCATTCAATGCCCAAGTCTACTTTGAGACTTCAAAGGTAATCATCCACTTTTATACCTTAGAACACATTTTTAACCTAGGTTTTCATTCCTTAAGGTTTGTGTATTGTTTAGCACTCATGCGAGTCATTGAATATTGATTAGAACATTGGCAAAGGAAATTTAATGGGTGGCCGAGATTCATTCAAGAAGAAGGTCTAAGGAGGAAGTTAAGATAAGCTTGGAAAAACAAGGTAAAATGCTTACCTAATGGTGGTTTAAGTTTTAAGGGATAAGTTTTAGGTGAGTACTAATGTGGCTTAGAGCTTATTATGTAATGGGTTATATAACCTAGGAAAAAGGATTTAAACAAGCTTGTGAACTTGTGACTAAGGAGCCAAAGGGAATGAGTTTGTAATATAAGTTTAAGATGGATTTTAAGAGCATTATCAGTACTATGAGATTGATGAGTGTATTTGCAGGTTGAAAGCTTTTATATGTGGGAAATTCAGTGTTTAAATTAAGTCATTTAAGGGCCTAAGAGCCATGTCATTTAAGAGCCTTAGTGCTATGCAATTTCAGATTTATTGCACTATATTGAGTTTATGTGAATGAGTTAATTTGGGTGAGAAAATAAGATGAGAAAGGACTTGGTGTGTGTGAGTTGGTTGAATGAGGAAACAATGCATTTGGGCATGATAAAATACTAGAGAAGCTATGGCGAAATTTGAATAGAAAACAAAGTGTTTAAGTGGTGGTGGTGAGTTATATGCCCTAGGGTTTACTAGGGATCATTAAGAGGAATTTGAGTGGAAATGAGTTAACTAAGTAGTTCTTGAGGATGAGAATGACCTAGAGTTGTCTAGGAGGAATTAGAGGATTGGTGGATATATTGAACCCACCAAATCATGTTAAGAGGAATATTAAGACTTGAGCAAAAATCTGGATGAAAATGTGTATTATGCTTTAAGGTGATTTAGGTATGAACTAAGAATATAGCAATGAGAGGTCATGGTATCTTGTATAAGTAGTGAAGATGCTAGTGATGGATTAATGAGGTTCTAGTCTTGATGGTAAGGAGTAGACTTGGAGATGGAAGAGAAAAATGTAAGAGAATGTTGTAAATTGTCAAGGAAAAAGACTAGGAATGTATAAGAGTGTATGATTTTGAGAGTGGTAGGTAAGTTGAGTAAAAGAGATGTAGATGTCTAAGAGGGACTAGGGGATCCAATGGTGAAATTAAGGCACCAAAACCATGGTGAAGGAAGCTAGGAAACTTGTACAAAGTTTGAAGGAATAATAAGGTATAATGACTTGTAGGCATGTGCTAGATTATATATAGCTTTGAGAAGTGTGAGTAAAGCAAATGGGTTGTGCATGATGATGCTTGAGGAGTAGTTAAGAAGGTTGTGAAGACACACTTTGGTTAGTTGAAGTTTTAGACAAAGTTTACATGTTGGAAATGTAAGGAATTAAGTTATAAGTGTTAAGAGTTTAGTAAGAACTTGAATAATGATCAAGGAATTTAGAGGTGAGTTGATCCATGAGTTAGGAGGATGATAAGTGCTAAAATGGTGTTGGAACATGTGTTAATACATGGGGAAAGATTAGAAGAAGTTTGGACAAAAACGAGAGTAAGAACAGACATTGGTCCGGGACCTTAGGTCCGGACCATGTCCCGGATCAGACCAATTTACAAAGGAAATGTTTTTTTAAAGTGGTAAATGGAGGGGGCTTGTTGGGTAATGTGATTATAAGGTTGTTAAGAGTTGTTTGGTGAAGTTTTAAGGCCATTGGAGGTGTGAACAAGTGTGAGGTAAAATGAGAAATAAGTAACATAAGAGGTTAAGCTTAAACTACAATGACTTAGTGGTATTTAGTTGGAAATCATTAGTATTAAGTAAGCTAGGTTAATTAAAATTAATTAACCACCCAATTTGGTGAATGTTTTAGGGTTTGAGAATTTGGACTCCGGAGGAGAGTAAGCGACCGAACGACCAACGGTGAACGGTACAGTTCTTCTTGTGACCTGCTTGCTAACGAGGTGTCCCTCGGCTTGTGTGCTATTTGTTTTTGTGTGCTCACTAAACAAGAAAAAGCATGCAACTGGAACATTATGTTTATTGTATTGTTGTGTGATGTTTGAAAACTAACACAACTTACCATGAGAACTTACTAACCAACGTTTAGTAAGGAATTGAGTGAGACTAAGGAACGCTCCCTAATATTAGTTTGTTATAAACCGAAAGAGGTTAACCAACAAACATTGTCTTGAGACTTCTACTAACTGGAACTTAAGGGGGGGTGAGGAACCCGGGACTGACTCCGGTCATGCATGCTAAGGAATAAGGGGGTCGGTATCTAAAGCAGATCCGACTTCCGCTTAAGGACTTGTCTTCGGACTTGTTGCCTAGGGTCGGTTGCTGGCTCAGCTACATTGGACATACAGTCCAAGGTAGGAGGCATTAAGATGGTGCGGTAGGATCACCTAAATCCTAAATTATAAGATAAGTTGTTTATTCAGCCAATGGAGTTAATAGCTCATTGGCTAGGGTTGCTTTTGACCCGACAAAAATAAACATTGAGGTAAGATACAATCATTTCTATTTAAAGAGTGGTTTGTATTCTAAGATTAAGATAAGGTTTGAGATAAGTTGCAACCATTCCTATTTAAAGGATGGTTTGTATTAATGACTGTGGTAAGCTACATCCATTCCTTTTTAAAGGATGGTTGTTTTCTAAGACTAAGATATGACTAAGATTGAGGTAAGATAAGGATGGACTAAGATTAAGAGGAAACATAACTTAAGGAGTGAAGTAATTGACTCACTAATTAAGGGAACGCATTTAAGTCGTTCATGTGTTTGAACTTTGATTGTTCATAATTGGTTTGTTGTTTATTGCACCTTCTATTATGTTGTGCATCTAATCAACCTCCATGCTATCGACAATTAGATGTCGTAGCCACGTTAGCTTGGGGGCCATGAGAGGATCGTACCAGCATTCGTGCTGACCCCCTTTAGGGGCTGTTTTTACTACACAGGTGAACATCGGGAGACGGTCGTCACGAGAGTAAGATGGGGTACAAGCGTTACGGGTTAAGTGTGGCCTACGAGTTGTGCATGTACACTCGTATGGCAATTTGAGTTAGTAAGATGTATAGGTTGTGAGGGGTTTGTAAGAAGGATATGTATTTAGTTAAGATTTGTAGGTACTAATGTTCGGTATGTTCTGTAGTCAGACCGTGGCAAGGTCGTGGAATGTATTTGAATCCGCTGCAGAGTTTGTATATATGGTGTGAAGTTTGTGATAACCACGATTGGATCGAGATGGGGTGTTACAAAAGTGGTATCAGAGCGTAGTTACGCTCTGAAGACAAGAATTACCGAACTTAGGAGAATACAGAGGTTGAGCTTGAGTTATGGTTAAGGGTTGAGTGATAGAGTGAGAGGTGCGTTAGTTAGGACTTCCCGATATTTACCGGATATCCATAGTACCTAGACCCGCCCTCAACATCCCTAACCCTGAATCTGTGGAACAAACGCCAGAGAGAAGAAAGCCTTCTCTTACTCTGGAAAACCCGATCTGGCAGTTAGTTAACAGTAAGCAATACGAGAAACATCTTGTTGCACAATAGTTACGGAGAACTTGGAGGTTTTTAATGGAGCGCAACAGAGAAACAGGCGCTACCTATGGAATTCTATCAATAAGGGAACGGTAATTACCAGCAACATGGGTCGACATGATACGCAGTCGAAATAACCCGCCATACCAATGATAAGAAAAGCACTAAAGGTGCAATGGGTAAAAAAAAAGATAAGTGACGTGAGTACCGGACAGTGGTCCAAATAAGCATAACAGTGGGATAATATAAAGCTTAAGGGATAAGATTACTGGAAAGTCCAGTTAAGAACGGGAACTCCCAAACCCCATACAATGAAGAAGGTTGCAAACCTGGCCGACATAACGCAGACGACGGTAGAAACTCATACAACTATACACCAGAATAGGACTACGAAGTAGTGCCTAAAGGAGGATCATTACTTAGTAACCACGACAAAATGTGTGGGAATGAGAGTGAGGATTAAGACATAAGAAAATAATAAGGGGTTCCCTCAGAAGAGAGGAACGCCCGATAAGTGACACTACGGTCAAAACAACAGGAACTGCTGCCGGGCTAGTTATCCAAAACGGAAGAACATCGAAGGATTCCCGAGGACTATCAAAGATATAAAAGATCAGGTGGAAGTACCACTACCGACGCACACAGTACCAGTAACCCATCTTGCATGGCGCACTTGCCATAGCAAGTGCTACCACGGTTAAATAGTACGGAAAGCCATCATGGCGAGGTAATAGAACGCTACAGTTGTAGTACATTTTAATACCGGATGGTAAATCCATAAGAACGGGAAAACGAGACCTTGGAAAGGCCCGACGACCTGATCATAATAAGATGAGCCGACACACTAGTCAACAGGGAGCTGGGCTTGGACGAAATACTAAGCGATATAAATCTTGACGACAGTACAACCACTACAACATCAGCCGACAGTACGGTAAGAACACCAATCCAGAACCTCAGGGAGAGGAACCTGAGAGATCGCTCAATAATCTGAGCAAAACACTATATAAGCAATAATATACAAGGGATGTATTATAAGATACGATTGAGATTGTTGACGCAACGACTTCCAACGAAAATGGGATAAGACTCCCAAAGTGACCATTAAGAATACCTATAACAAACATTCTACAATGAAGATGTTGGTGAACCCCGAAACAGGGAGAGAAGGATTAACTTAAGCAGTAATCTACTAAGGATTAAAGATATACAATCCTGACAGAGGGAAGCTCAGAGGACTACCCCCACAGAGCGGGCATAGTCGAGCCGAACAACTGATGAATGATAGCTAATACTGTTTGCCTAACTCATTAAACCCAAGTGTGAACAATCATCAACGGGTGGCTAAGCGTTGAGGTGGGAGAATAAGATGACAGGATGATATCCAACTTGGACACCGTAAGGCAAACGCCTAATACGAACTTAGCCTTATTTGCTAAAAGACATAAGTCTAATAAAACGACAGTATTGTCAAAGACACTAAGTAACCTCAGATCACCCGAATAAACTTCCATAGCAGGAAGCAGGATGCAGCAACTTACCATGAAACCAATACTCCATTTAGTATGTAACCTAACGGTAGATAGTGTTCAAAAGACCAAAACTCATGAGAATAACCTACGGATGAGTAAGAGTACAAATAATGAACTGAGACATTAAGCACTAACAGCCTACGAGCCAAGGATGTTAACCACATCAGAGCCCGAGGCGCAGCAAGTTGTAAAAGAGCTTGTTAAAGCTATGAATGAACTACAATTTGTAGATATGAACGGTTATCAACCTATAACTTAGATTGTATAAAAAAAAATTGCCAGAAAAGGGCACCAATAAGAATAAAGGGATAATGCTAAGGACAGGGGCGGAGAACGAACCATTCCTTTTAGGGTGGGGATACCTCTCCTTGTTGTGAGGCCATGAGTTGGAATAAACCCTCAAAAAGGGTTTCCACTATTTGGAGATATAGTACACTTTATTAGAAAATGGAGACCGTAAACCTTGAGATTACCTTAGAACATACCAGAAACACTTGAGTAATAAGGAAGGCTGTAGAGACAGACCTCTTATCCAACACCCAGGATTTAAGAATCAGTATTCGACAGAGATAAACATGGTGAGTGCACAGAATGGCACGTCAAGTAACCAACGCTCAGAAGAGCTTGGGATTCAACGGATGACTTCTTCAGTAACAGGTTAGATTACATGGTAAATAACATCATAAAGATGAAAGAATGTGAGAAAAAAAATTAGCCTACTTATGAACCTGAGATTGAGCAGAACACCTGCATTTAAGAGATACCATTTTACAACATGGTACGACAACCGCCAAACACCAAAATTTGAGAAACCCCAGTGTGTTTACACCGGGAAGGAATGAGATATGAGATAAGATGTTAGAGTAAATGAGTAAGTAGTTGCGCCATCAACGGGCAACATGGTAAAGGCCAACTACCACGGTAGTAGTGGTCGTGAGTGCAATATTAATATAAGTGGATTAAGTCATGGAGCGCATTAAAGCGACCATTATGTATGAGCTGTCAAATATTGACACTGAGGCAATTAGTTTTATGAGCTAAGACCAGTATAAGTGAGGGAATAAGATGGAAGACGAACTGCGCATTCAGGCCAGTAGTCTGGTTAGGTAAGATTTCACAAGAAGCACACTACCCATTCCTTAAGGAACTGGAAGTGCATTCCTAGTAGAACAAATATGAGAAAGAAGATAAGAGGCTCTATGGAAAGAGACCTCAGTCACTAAGAGACCGAATCAGTATGGGATACAGAAAGAACTAGAGCATACAATACCCAAGAACATAGTAAATGGATTTTCCTTGATTAAATCAAGAAGAACAATAAGTGTTATTATGGAACGATGAAAGAGGAGATTGACAACAGAATACTTCATGATTAGCAATAGGTAAACGTGTGACGGACACTATGAGTGCACCCCACAGGGGCTTGCATACCTGGCACGCTCATTTATGAGTTAGTCGGGTAAGTAGTAATGTACCAGTAAGGTACCCCATGCATGTAAACGAGTGGTGTAAGGAACACGGGAAGTAGTCGACTCCGTACCACGGACGACGACGCAAGATCAGACAAGAGCAGTCACTACCACAAACAGTCGAAGAGAAGAATTCAGTTGAACCAACAACACAAAGGAATCAGGGAACAAATAATTAAGGACTATGAGGTGCGAAGACCACGAATTGTTAAGCACAGACATTGGACATGACTTAAGACGTTAGAGATTAAACTGTAAAGCGCATTAAGCACTAAACAGTAGTTTCAGGTTAAGAATAATCCTCAGACCAAAGTTCAGTTGGAAAGAATGATTTAGACACTTGAGAAAACACTAAGAATACAAACATTAAATCTCCAGGGAGACTGGATAGACGAGTTACAACTCATTAAGGCCGTGTGTATAAAAAAAAGATAACACGTGTCCACTAAGAGACCAATATGTCTAAACCTTAAGGAAGCACAAGGATATACAATACTATGAAGGATAAGAAAGCCAGTTAGGCTTAAGACTATCAGAGTCGCGCAACGGAAGCCAGCAGATCAATACTTTGAGATTAGACCAAACTAAGTTAAGAAAGTGGTATATAAGTACCGTTAAGAATCCTCGATAGAGAGACTAAGCCATTAACATAGTTATGACCCTCTGATCGAATGGTAAGTGGGATAGATGACATGGAAGCTAGAATGCTTGGTGAGAATTAGACATCTTGAACTTATGTTCAAGGATGATATAATGTCGATTACGTGGGCGTAATCCATTTTAAGGGGGGGTAGAGCGAAAACCGCTTAGCGTATGTTTGTGTACTGAGTACATAAACTACGGTGTGCATAGCACAAAAGAATTTGAGAATATGTTTTACATAAACATTTTGAGATAAATCATGGTTATTGCACATAGAAGATGTGAATACCGTACATTTTAAGTACCTATCTTGTAACTCCGATGTGAGTACAAGTTAAGAGAATTAAGGAAGAGGATTAAGGAGACTTAAGAAATAAGGAATATATGAGGTATGAGTCGATATGAGACTATGTGTGAGATAAGAATAAGATAACACTATGGGATAACACTATGAAAGGAAGAAGATAGTAATGCTATGAGATATGAGATGGTGAGAATTGATATGAGACTGATATAGAACTTAGTAAGAATGAGTGCCTTGAGGTAATTACTAAGAGATGAACTGGGAATGATTGATGGACTGAGTCCACACCTTGGAGTAGATGTATTGATTACCATTAGAAAGACTAAAAAAAAAGATAGAAAATTGGACACGAGTGAAATATTTGATGTTTGAAAATGACGTGGGAGGTGGAACTTGATTTTCTAGGGATCAAGGGAAACCAAACACAAATTGGGGTGGAAGGATAGTTCAACACTGATGCTGATCACATCAGGGTTGGATGATTCCTGAAACTCCCTACTAGTGGTCACAATTAAATCACACTAAGGATAAAGGCATTAGGATAAAACGAAATTGGAGTTGATTATATTTTCAAATAGAGGAATTATTCCTCACATGACCTCGTAAAAAGGATTACCTTTTTACTGAGTCTCGCCCATGAAGTCGAGGACGCACGAGCCTTTGTCTTCGGACCGGTGACATGGGGGGAGCAGAGTTGTTTTGTATTCTGGGCCATGGTGACGAGGACGAACGAACCATTGTCTATGGACCGGTGACATGGGAGAATACGTTGGAAATTATGTGAATGTTTTAATCATCAAAAGGAACAAAGAGAATTTGAGTGCTATACATGCTTAAGCATGTTGTGTGATATTTGAGTATAAGCATATGGCGGATCTAATGATTCAATGAGTTTAAGTATACATAAGTATGATCTATATGATCTATGCAATGAGGTAAGACATGTATTCTAATAAGATAAGATGCATGGGAACTTTAGGGACAAAGTTCTTTTAAGGGGGGTAGATTGAAATACCCCAACCTAAGTATTCTAAGTAAACATCAATTTATGATGTAGTAAGGCTAAAATATGCCTTAGAAAGATTGGTAGACAATTTACACCAAGGAAAATACAAGAAAATGTCTTAAGGGCAATTTGGGCAAAAACATGCTCTAAGCTTGGAGTGACTTTGATTAGCACCCAAATACCATTATGAGACTTTAGTAACATGCTAATGGACATTTTAAATCAATTACCAAAGAAAACCAAGCTCAAAAAACAAACTTAAACACAAAATGTGCTTTAAGACTCCTTAAAGCACCTTTTTGAGAATTGTCTTAGAAATGTGTTTTGAGTGGCTAAATGCCTATGATTACATCTTAATCAACATGTGTGCAAATTAGTATCACATTAGGAAGTCTAAATCAATGGGAAACCAAAATTTTCACAAATTTGTGCTCTAATTTGTGAATAGTGCCAAATAGTGCCTAGTTTAGTCCTTAGTCAACTAAGTCAAAATAAATGGTCAAACAAGACCATAAATATCTCCAATTATAAGAGGGGCCGGTTTTTGATATGGGGAGTCACCACATGACTAAGCAATTAAAGGAAAAGAGAGGAAAAGAGGTAAAGTTACTATTTGCTTTATAAAGCAAAGGAAAAATTACAGTGCCCACCCACGAGGTTTTGGGGTTTTACACTGCCCACTCACGAACTTTGAAATTAACACTGCCCACACCATCAACTTATATTCTTTTTACTTCCGTCACCATTTTACCACACTTCCGTCATTTAGTATAGTTGACCGTCAACTTATGTTGACCAAACAACTATATCCATTTCTTATTTTCCCCCTCCCTCCGTTCCTTTTCACCATTTTCACTTCGACACTCTTCATTGTGCAATCGGGGAATTGATCACGCCCGTCTAACTGATATCTCTTTTCGCGGTTGTTCTCTGTGTTGCTGCTCGCGAATGTGCTCGGGGTTTCTGTTTCTTGGTCAAGACTATTCTCTCTTGCTCTTGATTTCTCATTTCTGTTTATTGCTCGTGGATTAAACCCGCTGGTGCGTACGCCTCTGTGCTAGAAATTCTTGTTTTCTGGGTTTATATGGTAAACTATTGGAGCATAGTTTGCCGCTGGTTTATGTTCGAATCTCTCCAATTCGTGTGGCTCTGTTGTACCTAGGGTTCGACTGGTTATGCATTTTCTACTGATGGAATTGTTCGGGCTGATTACTCCCGTCCCTTGTTGGCTACGTCTACTGCTGCTTCTGGTTTGAGTTGTTGGTTGTTGCAGATTTTGATGGTTGTTGATGATCTGTTCTATCAATGGCCTGTTTTAACTGGGAATGAATATCAATGTTTGTTGATGTGTTGAAGCGGCCTCTTATTTAATTGCTCTGTTTGCTAGCGTGAGAATTATTGGGTTCTAATTCAGTGTATGTTTACTTGATTGGTTAGCGTAAGATTTTTTTCCTAAATTTATTGTTGTCTGATTTTTTATTACCGGTTGTTTTGCTTGGTTTTTGTTCTAGTTCTCTTATTATTGTTTTGTAATTATTTGCATCTACTGTCTATGGCTAATTTCCCACTGGTGATTCAGTTATTGGTGCAGAAACTGTTAAAGAATTCACTGGTGATGATAATGGTTTCTACCTATTCGGACGATTCATGGGGCCATATGAATGATGAAAACATGATGGATACCGACTGTAGCATTTCAGATGGTGTTGATCCTTTCGATGATGATGATAAATTGGAAGCAATACTCTACTGATGAAGAAGAGTGTGTAGTGAAAGAGACACAATATCTGGGGGGGGATATATTTATCAGCTTTTTGGTTGTTTTTGGGGGGTGTAGCGATCTGCTTTTCTGGATGTTCTGGGATGAGTATAGTTGTCATCTTTTTTGTTGTGTGGAGGAAAATAGTGATCTGCTTTTTTGGATGTCCTGGGAGGAATATAGTGCACAGTTTTGTTGATGTTTTGTGGGGTAATATATGCTGAAACATGTGTTGAAACATATGCTACTCTTTGATGCATCACTACATCCAATCTTGTTTTACTTTTTTTTACTATATCATTGCAACAGCTACTATCTCTTGCTGTTGTTTTACACGTAGTTTATCAAATTTTGCATCTGTGCAGTTTATTACAATTTATTTGTGCAGTTTACTGAAGTTTTTATTGCAGAATTAGTGCAGTAGTCACTGCTGCTTTTAACTATATACTTGCAACAGTTCAATGGAGAGGTTTTCTTCTGCTTGTCAACAGATCCTTAAATCAGTGAAGTGCAGGTTTGAACTATATATCTTGATGCTGTTTTTAAGAACTTCACTGATGATAACATAGTCAATGCCATAAATATTTTACAATACAAAATGAAGACCAGCTTCTGTTTTTGATACACATTAATGCTACCAAAGTACGTAGTATTTGCCTAGGATAATTATTCATTGCGGTAAAAATTACTCCAAATGTGATTACAATATAAGATAAAAAATCATTTGTATTATTGTCTCCCTCAAGTTTCTTAGATTTCTTTGAAGCAGCTCTTTGCATTCTCCATCTCTCTGCTTTAAACCCAAAAGCTTCATTCATACTCTTGAGCTCATCCAACCAAACTTTCTCCAACACCTCTAATCTGGTCACAACAGCAGAGTTCATATTTACCAACTGATTGAACTTAGTTTGAACAGCAATGCTTGCATTGATAGAACAGATCATCAACAACCATCAGAATCTGCAACAGAGCAGACCACAACCAGTAAATGCAAGCACAACATTTACCAAAATCAAATTGCTCAGTAGGTCCTTATGGCCTTCATCATAGCATGTGAATTGGAAATTGTAATCAATGTGCAAGTAAACATGTGGAGCAACCAGCTTATATGCCACTTCAACGCTAATAAGCGGAGCAATTTAATAAGAGACCGCTTCAACACATCAACAAACATTGATATTCATTCCCAGTTAAAACAGGCCATTGATAGAACAGATCATCAACAACCATCAGAATCTGCAACAGAGCATACCACAACCAGTAAATGCAAGCACAACATTTACAAAACCAAATTGCTCAGTAGGTCCTTATGGCCTTCATCATAGCATGTGAATTGGAAATTGTAATCAATGTGCAAGTAAACATGTGGAGCAACCAGCTTATATGCCACTTCAACGCTAATAAGCGGAGCAATTTAATAAGAGACCGCTTCAACACATCAACAAACATTGATATTCATTCCCAATTCAAAACAAAACAGGCCATTGACATAACATATCATCAACACTCATCAAAAACTGCAACAACCAACAACTCAAACCAGAAGCAGCAGTAGACGTTGCCAACAAGGGACGGGAGTAATTGGGGAATTAAACCCCAAAACTTAGAAAACAGAGCCAGCAAATGTCATTACGAATTCTCACGCTAAGAATCTAGAGTCAAACCAAAACTGAAATGGGGCTAGTGTAATTGGGGAAATCCGTCCCAAAAAAATCAGCCCGAACAATTCCATCAGTAGAAAATGCATAACCAGTCGAACCCTAGGTACAACAGAGCCACACGAATTGGAGAGATTCGAACATAAACCAGCGGCAAACTATGCTCCAATAGTTTACCATATAAACCCAGAAAACAAGAATTTCTAGCACAGGGGCGTACGCACCAGCGCGGTTTAATCCATGAGCAATAAACAGAAATGAGAAATCAAGAGCAAGAGAGAATAGTCTTGACCAAGAAACAGAAACCCGAGCACATTCGCGAGCAACAGAGAGAACAACCGCGAGAAAGAATAACAGTTAGGCGGGCGTGATCAATATCCCCGATTGCACAATGAAGATGTCGACAGTAAGGATTCGAAGAGTGTCAAAGTGAAAATGGTGAAAGGAACGGAGGGAGGGGAAAATAAGAAATGGATATAGTTGTTTGGTCAACATAAGTTGACGGTCAACTATACTAAATGACGGAAGTGTGGTAAAATGGTGACGGAAGTAAAAAGAATATAAGTTGATGGGTGGGCAGGTGTTAATTTTCAAAGTTCGTGGGTGGACAGTGTAAAAACCCCAAAACCTCGTGGGTGGGCACTGTAATTTTTCCTAAAGCAAAATATCTTTAATAGCCTACATCTCTCCTCTCTTCTTCATTTCCCACCTTCACCCACGGTTTCTTTTTCTCCTCTCCTGCTCCAAAACCAAGAGAGCTCCATCCATGGTGCCTCCACCTTCAATTGCTCACCAAATGCTCATCTTTGCTCCAAATTGAAAAGTAAGCATAGATTTCTGTTAGTTAGATCAAGGCCTTTCATTCCTATCTTTTCAAATCCTCCAAAGCTCGAGTTTGGTGCCATGAGAAAACTCCATTGATGGAGGAAAATCAAGTTATGAAGAGCCCATTTGGTTCTCCATTCATTCAAGGTAATGAAAATGTAAGAAAAACCATGTTTCCACCACTTCTTCTACATGGCCGAAAATACTACTCATGGGGCTTTGTTTTTTGCCTTATTTTAGCTTGTTTTATTGAAATACCCCAACCCTAGAATTGTGGTTTAATATTCAAATTATGGTATGTAAAGGCTTAAAAAGTGCCTTAGTAACATCAGTGAACAATTTAAACCATAATAAATGCAATAAGCATTAAGACACATTTTGAGCAAAAACACTGCTCTAAGCTATGAGTGAACTTGGTTAGGACCCAAAGAGCCTACCAAGACTTGATAACATTTAATTATGATTTAATAAGGCTAAATAAGTCCTTAAGAAACTTTGTGGACAGCTAAACCAAATAAAACATAAGAAAATACCTTAAAGTCAATATGAGCAAAATGTGCTCTAAGCTTGGGTGAATGTGTATAAGACCTAATGGTCAATACCTATACCTTATTTATATGTTAATGAACATATTAAATCAATTACTAAAGAAAACCAAGCTTGAAAAACAAGTTAAAACACAAAATGTGCTTTAAGAGTCTTAAAGCACGTTTTTGAAAAATTGTCTTGTAAAAATGAGTTTTGAATGGCTAAATGTCCATCATTACTCTTTAATTAACATGTGTACTATATAGTATCACATTTGGGTGGCTATATCAATGGGAAATCAAAAATTTCACTTCTATGTGCCTGTTATTGGTGATAGTGATTTTTATAACAGTTTGTAACATATAATGTTATAAGTGATTAAGTTGGTCAACAAAGACCAAAACACCCTTGCTAACTATTTGGGGCCGGTTTTCCTTAGTGACTCACCACACCTACAAAACAATGAGTTAACTAAATGATAAAGCAAAAGTTACTATACACTTTAGCTTAAATATCTCCAAAAGCAAGTGTTATCCTCATTCTCTCATTCCTTCCTTCATTTCCCACGGTGGTCTCTTCTTCTTCTTCCTCCTCTCTCCATCGGTTTCCAACAGCCCACACCATTCTTCATCTTCCTTCACTTGTAACTGTGATTCCCTTGGCCAAATCAATTCCAAGACCATATTTGTCTTAGTTAGGTCAAGCTCTACACTTCCCTCTTTTTAATCTTCAAAACTCAATTTTGGTGCCATGGAGATTCACCATTGAAGGAGCTTGAGCTCATCTTTTCACATATTCTTGTTCGCCTTTGCTTCAAGGTAGGAAACTCAAAGAAAATCCATGTTTCCTCCATGTTTTGTGTTGTCCGAAAATTCACCTCACCATGGTGTATTTATCTTGCTTGTTTTAGCTTCATTTGGATCTTCCAAGGGCTAGGAGGAGTCCTCTCTTGATACTTATTCAAGTTCTCTTCCAATTCCAAGGTAAAACAATTACCTTAATGTGTTAAAACAATATATGTAACTAGGGTTTACAATGAGATGAAGCTTAAAGCTTGAATACTCATTATGTTGTTTGTACATGTATAGAACTTGAAAAGGGACCAAATGCCCTACCGGTTTTCACAAGGAACAAGAAAGAATTTGTGAGGAAAGAGGGTAAACAAGCTATCTCAATGTAGTTTAAATGCCTTAGGAAAATGAGCTTGATTTACTTGATAAAATACCTAAGGAGCCAATGGTGAGTGACCTAGTAAAGTGTTCTCAAGGAGACTAGTAAAAGAACATATGTTCTGGTGTATGTATTTGCAGGTCAAAGGCATTATTTATGTGGGAAATTCAGTGTTTAAGGTTTATGCAATTTAAGGGCCTAAGAGCCATGCATTTAAGGGCCTAAGCGCCAAGCAATTTAAGTTATGCACTATATTGTGATGTAGTGCTTAATGTGTGAAGTTTGTGTATAAAATGTGTTTGATGGATTTTAGGGTATTATTGAATGAATTAAGGTGAAAACCTAAGTGTTTGGATGTGAGTATATACTAGAGAAGCTATGGCCAAATTTGGGAAATGTGTAAGAAGTTCTAAGTGTTGTAAGTGAGTTTTTGGTGAACTAGGAAGGATTAAAGGTGAATGAATGTTTACTTGAGAGGGAACATGTTTAAAGTGATTAAGAGTGATGCAAGGATTTAGGCATTATCTTGGAAGTTTTAGAAATCTATATGGGTGTTCTAAGATGTATTTAAGTCTTGGAGGAGTTGTTTAAGGTTTAGGTAATGTTGGTGTTCAAGGAATAAATGATGTTTAGGTAAGGTTTTGAGTAAGGAGTTTAAAGAAGTTTTGAAAAGGAGATTTAGTTAGTAAGAAAAGAAGTGGAGAGATGATGTTAAGGTGTAGAGGAAACACCTTGGTATAGTGGTCATTATAGGTGAAATACCACCTAGAGATCTTAAGGAGAAAACATTCTAGTGTTAGGAATTTTGTTGAGATATAAGTAAAGGTTTAAGGAATTAGAAACAATAGTTTTTGTGAGTGTTTAAGAATATCTTAAGGGTGTGTTTGAAGTGCCAAATGATGTTAGAAACACATTAAGGGGCCTTAGGAGAAAGTTGGTGAAGAATTGGCAAAGTTTGGGTAAGATTAGGAGGCGCCGACCCAGGGGCCGACCCGTTTTTGGGTCGGTCGAGCCTCTGTTAGATGTTGGGAAAATGTTCGGTGATGGTCCGACCCAAAAGGGTGGGCGGACATGGGTCGGTCGGTCAAGTTTCAAAGGAAGGAAAATGTTCGCACATGGACCGACCCAGAATGGTGGGTCAGACGTGGGTCGGACGGGCATGATTATAAGGAAGTAAAAGGGTTCTGTAATGGACCGACCCAGCTGTGGGTCGGTCGGTGGGTCGGTCGGACCAAAAACATGGTTTGAGGTTATGAAATGATATGTGATGATGGGGATTGGTAGGTAATGATGTTATAAGGATGTTAAGACATGTTAGGTGAGTTTTAATGACACCTAAGTGGGTTAAAAGTTGTATTAAAATGTGAGAGTAAAACAAGTTAAAAATGTTAAGTTATGTAACTAAGTTAACGGGAAAAAATTAAGCATTGACATTAAATGATCAAGCAACCCCGATGTTAATAAAGAACACATGTGATGTTAACAGTTGTTCGAGGATTGCTCGAGGAACATAAATGGACAGGATAAGTGGACTCCGGAGACAGGTATGGTTTTCTTGCAACCTGCGTCCTACCGGATTACACCGGCTTGTATGCCAATGTGTTTTTCTGTATGTTTGCCACGTTGTAAGATAAAACATGTAATGAGTTTACAGTAATTCATATATGTGGCGTGTTCAACTCCGATACCATTAAACCTCGGCAGTGTTAACCTAGTTAACTGAGTCTAGGATCACATGAGAGTTCGGTATTCGGAGTAGACGACCGAACCATGGGACGTACTAACCACGGCTATGCGTGTGTTAAATGTGTGATATGTGTATGTGAATGTAGGATCTCCCTTGTATGTTTAACCCAGTTGTAATACTGTTTGAGTTGTTATGTGACAGGCTCCATAGTGGGGTTCTAAGTATTGTCTAAAGTAAGTATGTACTAACAGTAGTGAGGAATCCGGTTTGGCCGGTCGCGCGTTTTTGGGAGAGGGTATCCTTCCTAGCTTTACCCTTCTCTTTGTTATGGTTGTTTCCCTCACGGGTTATGATCTCCCATTAGCTTACTCCAAAGCTTGGCTATTCTGACTTATGATCGGTTTAGGGGGGAACATGTGTTTGTGTGGTGTGTTCGGGCCTCCAAACCCGAACCGCCTTAACTTAAGTTACTCGTCCAACTATTAGGACGGTAATGAGTGTTGTTGTTATTGTATAACGAGCTTATCATGAGACTGGCAACATTCTCTAGGCTCACCAGTGTATAAACATGTTGGGTCGGTTCCTAAGAGAACCACTCCCGTTATGTTATGTATGTATAAACAATGTTTGGTCGGTTCCTAAGAGAATCATTCCCGTTATGTTATGTGTTTTGTTGTGATGCAATATCCATGCGGTATTATGTTGTGCACATGGAAACGTGCAAGGTGTTGTTAAGTGTTTGTTATGTAGTGTATGTTATTGTTATATTAATGTGGAGTATGTGGATCATGGATATGATTCCCAGTTTGTGATAAGAGACGTTTAAGGATAACCCGATTTAAGGGTATGTGTCGTCTATTAAGGAAGTAGCTCCGTTGGAGGAGACAACTCTAGGGATGATGATACATGGGTGACTTGTTAGATGTACCATTGGTGACTGTTGATTGAGAGCTATTGACATGATTGAGCGATATTGAGCGATAGTTGTTAATGTTGTGTGTTTATTGTCACATGCGTGATTTAAATATAATCAACTGCATGCTAAGACGACAATTAGTTGTGCGTGGCCCGGTAGCATGTGGGCTGCGGGATTACCATACCACAAAGGTGCTGAGCCCCCTTGGGGCCACCCCTTTCTCTTCTTTTCCTATTTCAGGTACGAAGTGCTGGAAGCCGTTCGAGAGTAGGACGGGTAGTCGTTGTACATGGGTATTCATTTAAGAGAATATATACAGTAGGAGTAGTAAGACCGATATGTTGTCGGCATCAGTTTATAATACTCGGTATAGTTGATAAGGTGTATGTTGTTGTTGTTGTTAATGTAAAGGAATATCAATGTATAGTTGCTCGGGAATTTGGCCCATCAGACGGTACATTGTGTATAGATTAGCCTTGTTAGCCACGTGGGTGGCTAACGGCGTGTAACACCAACAAGTTAGCAATGTGATGAGGTTGTTCTTCTTCGCTGGCGTTTGTTGTAAGTTGTTAATGTGGATGGGGTGTTACATTTATTCACCAAGGACTAGTGGAGGTCCTACTTCATTCAATGCCCAAGTCGACTTTGAGACTTCAAAGGTAATCATTCACTTTTATACCTTAGAACACATTTTTAACCTAGGTTTTCATTCCTTAAGGTTAGTGTATTGTTTAGCACTCATGTGAGTCATTGAATATTGATTAGAACATTGGCAAAGAAATTTAATGGGTGGCCGAGATTCATTCAATAAGAAGGTCTAAGGAGGAAGTTAAGATAAGCTTGGAAAAACAAGGTAAAATGCTTACCTAATGGTGGTTTAAGTTTTAAGGGATAAGTTTTAGGTGAGTACTAATGTGGCTTAGAGCTTACATTATGTAATGGGTTATATAACCTAGGAAAAAAGATTTAAACAAGCTTGTGAACTTGTGACTAAGGAGCCAAAGGGAATGAGTTAGTAATATAAGTTTAAGATGGATTTTAAGAGCATTATCAGTACTATGAGATTGACGAGTGTATTTGCAGGTTGAAAGCTTTTATATGTGGGAAATTCAGTGTTTAATTTAAGTCATTTAAGGGCCTAAGAGCCATGTCATTTAGAGCCTTAGTGCTATACAATTAAGATTTATTGCACTATATTGAGTTTGTTGTGAATGAGTTGATTTGGGTGAGAAATAAGATGAGAAAGGACTTGGTGTGTGTGAGTTGGTTGAATGAGGAAAACAATGCATTTGGGCATGATAAAATACTAGAGAAGCTATGACGAATTTGAATAGAAAACAAAGTGTTTAAGTGGTGGTGGTGAGTTAATATGCCCTAGGGTTTACTAGGGATCATTAAGAGGAATTTGAGTGGAAATGAGTTAACTAAGTAGTTCTTGAGGATGAGAATGACCTAGAGTTGTCTAGGAGGAATTAGAGGATTGGTGGGTATATTGAACCCACCAAAATCATGTTAAGAGGAATATTAAGACTTGAGCAAAAATCTGGATGAAAATGTGTATTATGCTTTAAGGTGATTTAGGTATGAACTAAGAATATAGCAATGAGAGGTCTTGGTAGCTTGTATAAGTAGTGAAGATGCTAGTGATGGATTAATGAGATTCTAGTCTTGATGGTAAGGAGTGGACTTGGAGATGGAAGAGAAAAGTGTAAGAGAATGTTGTAAATTGTCAAGGAAAAAGACTAGGAATGTATAAGAGTGTATGATTTTGAAAGTGGTGGGTAAGTTGAGTAAAAGAGAGTAGATGTCTAAGAGGGACTAGGGGATCCAATGGTGAAATTAAGGCACCAAAACCATGGTGAAGGAAGCTAGGAAACTTGTACAAAGTTTGAAGGAATAATAAGGTATAATGACTTGTAAGCATCTGCTAGATTATATATAGCTTTGAGAAGTGTGAGTAAAGCAAATGGGTTGTGCATGATGATGCTTGAGGAGTAGTTAAGATGGCTGTGAAGAAACACTTTGGTTAGTTGAAGTTTTAGACAAAGTTTACATGTTGGAAATGTAAGGAATTAAGTTATAAGTGTTAAGAGTTTAGTAAGAACTTGAATAATGATCAAGGAATTTAGAGGTGAGTTGATCCGTGAGTTAGGAGGATTTTAAGTGCTAAAATGGTGTTGGAACATGTGTTAATACATGGGGAAAGATTAGAAGAAGTTTGGACAAAAGAACAAGTGTGGGAAAGAGGTTCAAAACTGTAAAATTTGACAGTTTAAGATGTGGTCCGGGACTTAGTCCTTGGATAAAGTCCCGGACCAGCACTAAAATCAGGCCGAGAATGTACCCAGGGGTTGGTCCGGGACCTTGGGTAAGTACCAAGTCCCGGACCATAGCTAAATGTGGCCGAGAGTAAGAACACATTGGTCCGGGACCTTAGGTCCGGACCATGTCCCGGACCTTAGGTCCGGACCATGTCCCGGACCAGACCAATTTACAAAGGAAATGTGTTTTGGTGGTAAATGGAGGGGGCTTGTTGGGTAATGTGATTATAAGGTTGTTAAGAGTTGTTTGGTGGAGTTTTAAGGCCATTGGAGGTGTGACAAGTGTGAGGTAAAATGAGAAATAAGTAACATAAGAGGTTAAGCTTAAACTACAATGACTTAGTGGTATTTAGTTGGAAATTATTAGTGATTAAGTAAGCTAGGTTAATTAAAAGTAATTAACCACCCAATTCGGTGAATGTTTTAGGGTTTGAGAATTTGGACTCCGGAGGAGAGTAAGCGACCGAACGACCAACGGTGAAGAATGGTACAGTTCTCTAGTGACCTTCTTGCTAACGAGGTTTCCCTCGGCGTGTGTGCTATTTGTTTTTATGTGCTCACTAAACAAGAAAAAGCATGCCACTGAGCATTATGTTTATTGTATTGTTGTGTGATGTTTGAAAACTACCACAACTTACCGTGAGAACTTACTAACCAACGTTTAGTAAGGAATTGAGTGAGACTAGGAACGCTCCCTATATATTTTTTATAACCGAAAGAGGTTAACCAACAAACATTGTCTTGAGACTTCTACTAACTGGAACTTAAGGGGGGAGTGAGTGAGACCCGGGACTGACTCCGGTCATGCATGCTAAGGAAATTGGGGTCGGTATCTAAAGCAGATCCGACTTCCGCTTAAGGACTTGTCTTCGGACTTGTTGCCTAGGGTCGGTTGCCGCTCAGCTACATTGGACATACAGTCCAAGTAGGAGGCATTAAGATGGTACGGTAGGATCACCTAATCCTAAATTATGATAATATAAGTTTTTATTCAACCAATGGAGTTAATAGCTCATTGGCTAGGGTTGCTTTTGACCCGACGAAAATAAACATTAGGTAAGATACAAACATTTCTATTTAAAGAGTGGTTTTGTATTCTAAGATTAGATAAGGTTTGAGATAAGTTTCAACCATTCCTATTTAAGGATGGTTTGTATTAAAAAGACTGAGTGTAACACCCCAACTACTAACAACACACTTAACAACACGTTGGAGTGGAAATCACAACTCACAACATAACTTAACTCTTTGGTGTTACACGCCGTTAGCCACCCACGTGGCTAACAAGGCTAACATACATACATTGTACCGGTCTGATGGACTAAACTCCCGAGCAACTACACATTAATCCCGTTCCATGTCCAACATTCATTATACACTTACTTACAACTGTACCGAGTAATTACCAACTAACGCCGATACATTTTCGGTCTTACTACACCTATAATACATCCACAATCTGAATGACCACCCAGGTGCAACAACTACCCGTCCTACTCTCGAACGGCTTGCAGCTCCTTCGTACCTGTAGAGTAATGGGGGCCCCCAAAGGGGGTCAGCACCTTTGCTGGTATGGTAATCCCGCAGCCCGCATGCTACCGGGCCACGCACAACTATTTGTCATCTTAGCATGCGGTTTTTTTATTCAAACATGCACAAACTCATACACATCATGCTTATAAGCAACATCCATTAATGAGTACATACACAAGGTTAGCACACCCAACTAACAACACACACTTCACTTTATAGCGTACACAACTTAATTTCACTCTTCATAGAGTACATGAACTTCATTTAGGGAGTGCCGGGGTGATATAAGCCCGGGCACAACATACATACATTTTTTTTTTTACTTGAGTGGCGGCCTCATATAGGACCGTACACAACATACACAATTTCCCCCTAGCTCCAATAGTGATGAGGTAGGTAAGCCTTGGTTAAGCTTGTGGGTGGTTGCAATCCAAGAAGAAAACAACCATAACATAACAGAGAGGGAGTCGAGGCAACATAGGCGTCAACACCCTAACAACATTACACATAATTTCCCTCCTAGCCCGATATGGAGGTCGGGTAGGTAAGCTTTGGCTAAGCTAATGGGAGGTCGAAATCCAATGAAGGAAATCAACCCTTAACATAACAGGATGGGAGTTAATTTACATATATATATATTAACTCCCAAACAATACGCGCGACCGGAACAACCGGATTCCTCTCCATACATAACATATACTTATTAGTTAGAGGTTCCCTTATGGAACTTATCACATACATACATCACATAGTGTTACTAACTCGGTTAGACATATAAGGGGAGTAATATCCCTTTTTAACAAACATGGATATCTGTATCCGATAACAACAACAACATACCAAACAACTCACATACATCACACCTAATCACAATATATACTAACGCACAGATAGCCGTGGTTAGAACGTTCCCATGGGTTGGGACGTTTATTCCGCATACCGAACTCTTATGTGAACCTAAGGTCGGTTATCTATTATTTATCACATAACTAAGGTTAAGCGGTATCGGAATTAATTACGCCACAATAATGAATTACTGTAAACTCATTTCATGCTTTATCTTGCAAGGTGGCAAACACACAGAAAAACATGTTGGCATACAAGCCGGTGTAATCCGTTAGGACACAGGTTGCAAGAAAACCATACCTGTCACCGAAGGTGCACTCTAGTGTGTCATCACATGTCCCTTGAAAATCTTTGAATAACTGGTAACATTATAACTATCTTCATTAATATCGGGGTAATATAATTTTTAACGTCTAATGCGCCCCTGTTTAACCCCGTTCGGTAGTTTTATAACTTTACATTTTTAACTTGTTTACTTTCACATTTTTTTACAACTCTTCACCACTTAATTACCATCACAACTCGCTTAACCTATCCTTAACAACCCTATAACATCATTACTTATTAATCCCCATCATTTGATATCATTTCCTACCCTTAACAAAATTTTTGGTCAACATTACCCTGTGTCCGAACTTGTGTCCGGACATCCAAGGTCGGACACAAGTCGAAACAAATTCTGGGAAAATTTTCAAGGCGTCCGAACTTGTGTCCGGACATCTAAGGTCGGACACAAGTCGAAACAGAATTCTGAAAAAAATTTCAACATGTCCGAACTTGTGTCCGGACATCTAAGGTCGGACACAAGTCGAACAAAAATCTGGAACAATTTATACACGCGTCCGAACTTGTGTCCGGACATCTAAGGTCGGACACAAGTCGAGACTCAATACTGGGAAAATTTTTGACGCGTCCGGACTTCGAAGGTCGGACAGAAGTCCGGACATCACACAACTCCGGAAAAATTTTTAACGCGACGGGGCATGTCCGAACTTCCAAGTCCGGACGGAAGTTCGGACGTGCCCAAATTTTCAGTAAACAGAGGCAAACTTCTATCAATTCTTACCCTTCCAAAAATCCATACTCACTCATTAAAATCCCAAGTCATCTAGCACCATTTTGCTATCATTCTTGCACTCTCCTAACTCCATTATTTGTCCACCATTACAAAACCAAAACTTCACTCATTTCAACACTAAACAACCCATTGAAACACCTTAATTCTCTCAACCATTAAACCATCATCAAGCACTCATTTCCCATTAAAATCTGACATAACTTCCCCATAATCTCTACACATTCGTCCTCATCAATTATCATCAAAACACAACCTCTTCATTCCTAATCTAGCCACACCCCTTACAAGGGTCCTAACAGCACATACAAATCCTCAAATCTCATCAACATCAACATGATCACCAAACTCCACAAACACAATACCAATCTCAACCTTAAAACATTTGGCTCTTAAGGCCTTCAATTCCACTATAAATTCACAAATCTCTCCAACCCAACTACACACATTTTCAACATAAACTTCAATCCACAATTTGGGTTCATTAACTTGTTTACCCATCCCAAACATTCAAACAATTTTAACAATGTTTAAGGTAGTGTTCTTACCTTATTTTCACAAGTTTCCTCAATTCACCTCCTTGCTCCACATCTTCTCCAAAATCGATTAAGAGGGTATGGAGTTTCCAAACTCCATCCCAACATCCAAGAACACAAAACACACTCAATTAATTATCTAAACCCTTAGAAACTCAATTAAATCAAAGGGCTATAATTAGGGTTTACCTTTGAAGCTTTTAAGAGGGATTTTCTCCCTTGAATCAAGAAGGAAATTACTCCACCATTGAAGAGTCAATTTGGAGCTCAAGAACAAGAAGAAAACAAGGTATTAACAATGGTGAAGAATTGATTACACCAAGAGATGAAGGGAAAATGACTTTTTCTTGGGAATTTTTACCTTGGAAGGAAGAGGAGACTACAAGCTTCTCATTGGTGCCATTTTCACTTCAAATGGGGAAAGCCCATGGAGGTCAATTTCATCCTTTTGGAATTTTGAAAAGAGGGGATGATAGAGGAATGAGAGGAAGAAGAATATGTAATTTGTTTTTGATTTGGGGCTCACATGGAGCTTGGGGATGAAGAAGTGGAGAAGCCATTGTTGGCTTGGTTGGAGTTCCATCGGCAGAGAGAGAGGAGCCGGCTGGGAGAGGAAAGAGAGGAAAGAGAGAAGAGAGGAGAGGAAAAAGAAATAAGAGGAGAGAGAGGTGAGGGGTATTTGTGCCCTTTGTTATTTGGCTCTCTCTTGACTTAATTAATAGTTAACTAGTTGTGAGTGGGCTGTCTACATAAATAAAACCGGCCCACTATAAACACGCTGGAGCGTTTTTGTCTTTTACAGAAAACGCTCGTTTAATTGCCCGGTTTAGTACTATTCACTAACCGGGACTGTTTACCGGAATTTCCTCTTCCTTTAATTTTAATGGCTATTAAACTCCCATTAATGTTTAATTATTGTTATAAAATCAACTATTATTTTTACGGGGTCGTTTAACTGTTTAAAGTCACGTTTTCGGGTTTCCTCGAAAACGCGCCTTAGACTCCGTTAGCGTTTTAACGCATTGTTTGGATCCGTTTTCTTCCGGAATTTCTCCCACACGTTCTCAGTGTGTAATTAAGGTATAAAAATATATTTATAACTCTAACGAAGGTTATGTACCTCCTAAAATAATTAAATACGTGTTTTCACGTTTTGTGACTTTTACGCATTTTCTTTTCTTTTTGGTTTTTATTTCTTCACCAATATCTTAAGGACTTAATTAGCCTTAGAAAATTATAATTACATAATTAACACATTAAGGTTTGGGGTATTTCAATCTACCCCCCTTAAAAGAACTTCGTCCTCGAAGTTCACACTTCCCTAGCGTCATTTGAATTAGAACACAGGGATTACTTGCAACTAAACTTCCATAACAAACATACTTTACATCATAACCTCGGACTTAACGGTCCGGGTAACATATACACATCCATACATAACATAACATACTCATAGTAACCTCGGACTTGATGGTCCGGGTACCTTAACAACATTGTTCCAACATAACAACCCTTAGACTCTTAGGTCTGGGTAACATAACAACATTTGAACTCGCAGGTCCTGATAACATAACATCACTTAGACACTAGGTCTTGATATATAACAACCTTTAGACACACCGGTCTAGGTAACATAACACTTTCGGAACTTAACCACATTAGGACTCAGGTCCAAAGTAATAATTATTACACATACCACACAACATGTCTTAGCATGTATATCAACCAGAAATTCCTTTTCCATCTCTTCATGAGTTCGAGACCCATGTGAGTACATATACACTGTGATCCCGCAGAACCGGTCGCGATGGACACTCTGGTCCCCGTTCCTTTGGGAGATCAAAACAATTGCATACATCTTTAAAATATACTTCTCATGTCACCGGTCCGACAAAGGCTCGTACGTCCTCAGCTCGTGAGCAAGTAGTAGGAAATACCCTCTATGAGGTTAAGTATAATGAAATCCTTTATTGGAAGGATACAAGTTGAAAATCCTCTACGAGGTCACATAAAGGTAGTCCTTCCTTTGAAAATACCACTTAAGAATCTTAAAATATTTATTGAAGTCTTGAAAATACCAATTGAAATTTGAAACCCAATTTAAAATTCTTTTGAAAGCTCCATACAACTCCAAGTCCAATTATTGTTAACTGCATCTTATTCTTGATGTGATTATTTATGACCACTTATAGGGAGTTTCAAGAATCATCCAACCCTAATGTGATCAGCATCAGTGTTGAACTATCTTTCCACCCCAATTTGTGTTCGGCTTCCCTTGATCTCATGATAATCAAGTTTCACCTCCCACTTCATTTTCAAACAACAACTAATTCAAGCATGTACCATTTTCTATCTTTTAATCCATCTAGTCGTAATCATTACATCTCCAAGGGTGGAACTATGTCCATCATCATCTTCCAGATTTATTTTAAATCAAGTTACCTAGGGAATTTAATTCTCACTAGGTTCTACATTGGTGTCATACCTCTTCATAAATCACAATACTGTATATATACATATCATATATATTTTTTTATCAAAATATAATACACAATATTACATTTGGTATCATATAACATACTGTCGGGGTTTAGTTCCCCGGGAGTTTTTCTACTCCCTTATACTTATACTTTCACACACATCCGTTGACACAATAACACACTTATCACAATGGTATTCGCATCTTCTGTGCGCAATTACCATAATTAACCATGAATGTGCGTATGTTTATGTAACACACACACCAATCATCAAAACAAATCATTTTGTGCTATGCACACCACGTACACTTGTACGGTAAAACATAAGTGTTTTGCGCTCTACCCCCCTTAAAAGGGATTACGCCCACGTAATCAATCACTTAATCACTGGTTTAACGTTCTACCGTCGTGAAGTGTTTTATCTCCACGCGGTTTATACACTGTGTTCTGGTTTGAGGGTCTTAGCCATATTGGCGGTTTAGTCCCTAACCAAGAATTCTCACTAGAGTTTATTTAACTCTTAACTGGTTTCGATTCTGGCCTGTGAGGCTTAGGCATCATTAATTTGCCATTCCTCATGTTCACCACACATTTAACACTGAATTGCTGGCTCACTACTTTCTGCTGCGCAACTCTTGATAACTTTAGAGCTTAGTTTGCCCATACATTATCCTTACTGTATTGTACATCCCGATTATCACCTTTATCTTGGTAATAACGGTTTCTCAACCGACGCGTGGTATTTCTTACCGTGAGCGAATTCGGTGAGTTACAAACTTCTATCCTTTCCATGATAATCTACTGTATTCACAATGATTTACTTGGTTTCTTCCGACTTACTCGGTTACGTTTGAGCTACTACCTTTGTGTAGTACTCTGTCGGTTATTCCCAACACTTGAGGTATATTCCATACCGATATTTAATAATCGTGTACTGTAGTCACTTATGCAACAAGTACCTTTGATTGGTACGACCGTGCTTTCTTATGCATCGGTTTTATCACACCTAAGTCTTGTTCTTCTATCACATTTAACATTTTCCAACTTCCTAGCTATCTCACTTGATCATTACCGCACAAGCGCAATACCAAAACACTCAGTCATACAGAGTGCAGAGGCGTAAACTCTTGACAGTAAATCTCTTATGCGATTGCAATAGGAATTCACACTGAGTTCCTTATCACATAGTACCGACCATTGGCTTATTGCCCAGTCTGTTTATCATCACTTACGTATGTCCATTGAGTTTACTCATAATGGTCTTATTGCCACATTATATTTAACAATACTTATACAACGGCTTACTGCGCACCGTGCTCTTACTCATTGTATAACATTAACTTGCACTGCATCTGCTATTACATTAGCTTCCGCCATTACACTGTGTCTTGCCACTTATTTGGCTGATTTCTGAATACGCTATTCTTCGAGTCTTTATGCTCCTTGAGCGTTGTTCATTCACATTTAGCATCCCACACCTATGGTGGTTGCTATTAGACTTTACTCATCCGTCTCCACAACTGGTACAAACTTCTTTTCGATTTATTCCTACTCACATCATTCTTGGGTAATACAACATGGTCAACCTTAACATATTCCCTGAACTGTTCACATAACTACCGCTGTTGCGGTCTCACACATCGAGGTATCCCCACTCTTAAGCAGTGGTTCGTTATCCACTTACTTACTTATATAACATAAACTTTGTAATCAATAACATTTCTTAACACATCCATTTATGGCTTATAAGCCCTATTGCCTCGAGCTCTGCTCATTGTAGGCTGTTCACACACATTTACTTCTCCATACAATTACATGGTTATAGGTATTGGGCTCCATGGCCAGGTCGTTGTTCCTTCAGGATGTCAGACTTCCTTCCTGACGACTTATGCTTAAAGGGTGTTAGTTTCAACCCTTGCGTTTCTGTCACGTTATCCGTTCAACCATTGTTGACCAAACACCCTTTTAAGGATAGTTCCTGGGTGTTACTAGGTTATGCCATTACATCTGGCTTACTTATGATGTTTTTACTACACGCCTGCGTTCTTGTGGGTTAATATCCTCTTTAGTGAGATTGATATCCCTAGTGATCATCTCGGGAGTCATCCCGATCATTGCACATTAACGTATCCATAGTAGGCATCTGCCTCACCATATGTAGGCTGGGTACTTACTCCAGCTATTGTGTTCATCCCCAGATCCTTGAGACATATGCTATGTCTTTACTTACTAACCAGTGCACTTCGCACTTGTTCACCTTTAACATTTCCTTAAAATAAACTTACTAATTCCTTTAGTCTTCCTTAACTTGACTGGTTCCTTTACTTCAACCATTTGATGTAATTATTCTCTTGCTTGACTTTTACTTCGGACCGTAGTATGGAGTCGACTACTTCCCGTGTTCCAGACTCCACTCGTATACATACGTGGGGTATCCTACTGATACATTGTTACTTACCCGACTACCCCATAAGAAGGTTTGTCAGGCCCACAAGCTCCTATCGGAGTGCGGTCGTCCCACATTACTGTTGGTACACTCGTAGTGTCCGTCACACGCCTAGGTGAAGTATTCTGTTGTCAACTCCTCTTACATTATCTTGTGATAATATGCATTCCATGCTTCCCGAACTTAATCAAGGGAAGTGTATCCACTGTTGTATTATGAACTCACTCCATTCCCTCGGGTTGTTACCCTTGGGTTTACCGGTTTCCATCCGGTTATTTAAAAGTAACTGGGTAAAACCTTCCTACCATGTGGCACTGAGGCCCGTGTAGGTCTTCTGGTTTGGTTTAAAGAAAAGAAGAATTGAAATAAGATGGGTTTGAAAGAAAATTTTTTTGAAAAGTTTGAAAATGAATTTAGTTGAAAAAATTTCGTGGTTTTACAACATTTCGCCTCCAAGTCTAGCTTCTTGCTGACTGGTGTGTTTCCAATTACAGAGGTCAGGCTGCTAAGCCCTTCCACAGTTATGATATCCCACTTAACTTCATGGTACTTTACTAAGTACCGGTAGTTGTTTAAAATTTCCCGTACAGCCTTGTTGTAGCAGCACTTGCCATGGCAAGTGCGCCATGCTAACTGGTTATCGGTTCAACACATGGTTGCGGTACTGCTTTCACCCGCTCTAACATCAGTGGCCTTGCTGGCCCTTACTTGATCTTACAGTCTTAACAACAATCTTCTGGGTACTCTCACTGTCTTCACATGATATCCATTAACTAGGGTGTTTCCCTTCTGGGAGACCCCTTTTCTTAGATCGTATCCTCCTCGTACTACGTTGTAGTTCCTTAATCGGTTGTGTACCGTTGGTGTATTAGTTAACATTGTAGTCCCGTAGACACTCGTCTCGGTTCTACTACTTCACTTCTCCACTGTTGCACGTTAGTGCTTGCAAGCTGGTTGTCCTCGACTGCTCGCATGTCGACCCAGGGTGCTGGAAATTCCATTCTCTTATGCATAAGATTCTTCACTTTTCGCTAACAAGAGCGGTTAATATTGTTAAAATGGAGACCGTCTTCGGGATTCACACCTTTCGGATCTACCGTATGACAGGTTCTCCGTACTTAGGACTTAATAACAGCCAGATCGGGTATTCCCGAGTAAGAGAGGACTTCATCTCTCTGGCGTTCTTTCCAAGTTATATAATAGGGTTTGTGGAGGGCGGGATGGATACTGTAGGTATCCAGTACACACTGGTATTCCCTAACTAGCGTACTTCTCACGCTATCACTCAACCCTTAACCCAAAGTACTAAACTCTTAACTCGGTACTTCCTAAGCTCGGTATTTCAGTCATCAGAGCGATACTTCGCTCTGATACCACTTTTTGTAACACCCCAACTACTAACACACTTACAACATTGCAGCGGAAATCATAACTCACAACATACTTAACTCTTGGTGTTACACGCCGTTAGCCACCCACGTGGCTAACAAGGCTAACATACATACATCGTACCGGTCTGATGGACTAAACTCCCGAGCAACTACACATTAATCCCGTTCCATGTCCAACATTATTATACACTTACATTACAACTGTACCGAGTATTTACAAACTAATGCCGATAACAATTTCGGTCTTACTACACCTACAATACACTCTCACAATTGAATGACCACCCAGGTGCAACAACTACCCGTCCTACTCTCGAACGGCTTGCAGCTCCTTCGTACCTGTAGAGTAATGGGGGCCCCCAAAGGGGGTCAGCACCTTTGCTGGTATGGTAATCCCGCAGCCCGCATGCTACCGGGCCACGCACAACTATTTGTCATCTTAGCATGCGGTTGATTTATTTCAAACATGCACAAACTCATACACACATCATGCTTATAAGCAACATCCATTAATGAATACATACACAAGGTTAGCACACCCAACATAACAACACACACTTCACTTTATAGCATACACAACTTAATTTCACTCTTCTTAGAGTACATGAACTTCATTTAGGGAGTGCCGGGGTGATATAAGCCCGAGCACAACATACATACATTTTCTTTACTTGAGTGGCGGCCTCATATAGGACCGTACACAACATACACAATTTCCCCCTAGCTCCAATAGTGATGAGGTAGGTAAGCCTTGGTTAAGCTTGTGGGTGGTTGTAATCCAAAGAAAACAACCATAACATAACAGAGAGGGAGTCGAAGCAACATAGGCGTCAACACCCTAACAACATTACACATAATTTCCCTCCTAGCCCGATATGGAGGTCGGGTAGGTAAGCTTTGGCTAAGCTAATGGGAGGTCGAAATCCAATGAAGGAAATCAACCCTTAACATAACAGGATGGGAGTTAATTTACATATATATATATATTAACTCCCAAACAATACGCGCGACCGGAACAACCGGATTCCTCTCCATACATAACATATACTTATTAGTTAGAGGTTCCCTTATGGAACTTATCACATACATACATCACATAGTGTTACTAACTCGGTTAGACATATAAGGGGAGTAATATCCCTTTTTAACAAACATGGATATCTGTATCCGATAACAACAACAACATACCAAACAACTCACATACATCACATAATCACAACATATACTAACGCACTGATAGCCGTGGTTAGAACGTTCCCATGGGTTGGGACGTTTATTCCGCATACCGAACTCTTATGTGAACCTAAGGTCGGTTATCTATTATTTAACACATAACTAAGGTTAAGCGGTATCGGAATTAATTACGCCACAATAATGAATTACTGTAAACTCATTTCATGCTTTATCTTGCAAGGTGGCAAACACACAGAAAAACATGTTGGCATACAAGCCGGTGTAATCCGTTAGGACACAGGTTGCAAGAAAACCATACCTGTCACCGAAGGTGCACTCTAGTGTGCCATCACATGTTCCTTGAAAATCTTTGAATAACTGGTAACATTATAACTATCTTCATTAATATCGGGGTAATATAATTTTTAACGTCTAATGCGCCCTGTTAACCCCGTTCGGTAGTTTTATAACTTTACATTTTTAACTTGTTTACTTTCACATTTTATTACACTCTTCACCACTTAATTACCATACACTCACTTAATATCCTTAACAACCTTATAACATCATTACTATTAATCCCCATCATTTGATATCATTTCCTACCCTTAAACAAAATTTTTGGTCAACATTACCCTGTGTCCGAACTTGTGTCCGGACATCCAAGGTCGGACACAAGTCGAAACAAATTCTGGGAAAATTTTCAAGGCGTCCGAACTTGTGTCCGGACATCTAAGGTCGGACACAAGTCGAAACAGAATCTGAAAAAATTTCAACATGTCCGAACTTGTGTCCGGACATCTAAGGTCGGACACAAGTCGAACAAAAATCTGGAAAATTTATACACGCGTCCGAACTTGTGTCCGGACATCTAAGGTCGGACACAAGTCGAGACTCAATTCTGGGAAAATTTTTGACGCGTCCGACTTCGAAGGTCGGACAGAAGTCCGGACATCACACAACTCCGAAAAATTTTTAACGCGACGGGGCATGTCCGAACTTCCAAGTCCGGACGGAAGTTCGGACGTGCCCAAATTTTCAGTAAACAGAGGCAAACTTCTATCATTCTTACCTTCCAAAAATCCATACTCACTCATTAAAATCCCAAGTCATCTAGCACCATTTTGCTATCATTCTTGCACTCTCCTAACTCCATTATTTGTCCACCATTACAAAACCAAAACTTCACTCATTTCAACACTAAACAACCCATTTAAACACCTTAATTCTCTCAACCATTAAACCATCATCAAGCACTCATTTCCCATTAAAATTTGACATAACTTCCCCATAATCTCTACACATTCATCCTCATCAATTATCATCAAAACACAACCTCTTCATTCCTAATCTAGCCACACCCTTACAAGGGTCCTAACAGCACATACAAATCCTCAAATCTCATCAACATCAACATATCACCATAACATCCATAAACACAATACCAATCTCAACCTTAAAACATTTGGCTCTTAAGGCCTTCAATTCCACTATAAATTCACAAATCTCTCCAACCCAACTACACACATTTTCAACATAAACTTCAATCCACAATTTGGGTTCATTAACTTGTTTACCCATCCCAAACATTCAAACAATTTTAACAATGTTTAAGGTAGTGTTCTTACCTTATTTTCACAAGTTTCCTCAATTCACCTCTTGCTCCTCCTCTTCTCCAAAATTGATCAAGAGGGTATGGAGTTTCCAAACTCCATCCCAACATCCAAGAACACAAAACACTCAATTAATTATCTAAACCCTTAGAAACTCAATTAAATCAAAGGGCTATAATTAGGGTTTACCTTTGAAGCTTTTAAGAGGATTTTCTCCCTTGAATCAAGAAGAAAATTACTCCACCATTGAAGAGTCAATTTGGAGCTCAAGAACAAGAAGAAAAGCAAGGTATTAACAATGGTGAAAAAATTGATTACACCAAGAGATGAAGGAAAAATGACTTTTTCTTGGGAATTTTTACCTTGGAAGGAAGAGGAGACTACAAGCTTCTCATTGGTGCCATTTTCACTTCAAATGGGGAAAACCCATGGAGGTCAATTTCATCCTTTTGGAATTTTGAAAAGAGGGATGATAGAGGAAGATGAGAGGAAGAAGAATATGTAATTTGTTTTTGATTTGGGGCTCACATGGAGCTTGGGGATGAAGAAGGAGTGGAGAAGCCATGGTTGGCTTGGGTTGGAGCTTCCCATCGGCAGAGAGGAGGAGGAGGGGCTGGGAAAGGAAAGAGAGGAAGAGAGAGAGAGGAAAAAGAAAGTAAAGGAGGAGAGAGAGGGTGAAGGGGTATTTGTGCCCTTTTGTTATTTGGCTCTCTCTCTGACTTAATTAACTAGTTAACTAGTTTTGTGTGAGTGGGCTGTCTACATAAATAAAACCGGCCCACTACTGTAAACACGCTGGAGCGTTTTTCGTCTTTTAACAGAAAACGCTCGTTTAATTGCCCGGTTTAGTACTATTCACTAACCGGGACTGTTTACCGGAATTTCCTCTTTCCTTTAATTTTAATGGCTATTAAACTCCCATTAATGTTTAATTATTGTTATAAAATCAACTATTATTTTTACGGGGTTGTTTAACTGTTTAAAGTCACGTTTTCGGGTTTCCTCGGAAAACGCGCCTTAGACTCCGTTAGCGTTTTAACGCATTGTTTGGATCCGTTTTCTTCCGGAATTTCTCCCACACGTTCTCAGTGTGTAATTAAGGTATAAAATATTTTATAACTCTAACGAAGGTTATGTACCTCCTAAAATAATTAAATACGTGTTTTCACGTTTTGTGACTTTTACGCATTTTCTTTTTCTTTTTGGTTTTTATTTCTTCACCAATAATCTTAAGGACTTAATTAGCCTTAGAAAATTATAATTACATAATTACTTAGCACATTAAGGTTTGGGGTATTTCACTGAGGTAAGCTACATCCATTCCTTTTTAAAGGATGGTTGTTTTCTAAGACTAAGATATGACTAAGATTGAGGTAAGATAAGGATGGACTAAGATTAAGAGGAAACGTAACTTAAGGAGTGAAGTAATTGACTCACTAATTAAGGGAACACATTTAAGTCGTTCATTGTGTTTGAACTTTGATTGTTCATAATTGGTTTGTTGTTAATTGCACCTTCTATTATGTTGTGCATCTAATCAACCTCCATGCTATCGACAATTAGTCGTCGTAGCCACGTTAGCTTGGGGGCCATGAGAGGATCGTACCAGCATTCGTGCTTACCCCCTTTGGGGGCTGTTTTTACTACACAGGTGAACTTCGGGAGACGGCCGTCACGAGAGTAAGATGGGGTACAAGCGTTACGGGTTAAGTGTGGCCTACGAGTTGTGCATGTACACTCGTATGGCAATTTGAGTTAGTAAGATGTATAGGTTGTGAGGGGTTCGTAAGAAGGATATGTATTTGGTTAAGATTTGTATGTACTAATGTTCGGTATGTTCTGTAGTCAGACCGTGGCAAGGTCCTGGAATGTATTTGAATCCGCTGCAGAGTTTGTATATATGGTGTTAAGTTTGTGATAACCACGATTGGATCGAGATGGGGAGTTACATTTAGGCTCGTCATAAGACCTAGATCCATCCTTTAGGCTCGTCATATGACCTAGATCCATCCTTTAGGCTCGTCATAAGACCTAGATCCATCCTTTAGGCTCGTCATATGACCTAGAACCATCCTTTAGGCTCGTCATAAGACTTAGATCCATCCTTTAGGATCGTCATAAGACCTAGAACCATCCATTAGGCTCGTTGTGAGACCTAGTAACCATCCCTTAGGCTCGTAGTAAGACCTAGCATTACCTTTTAGCTTACCGACTCTCATCAAACACATTGCATTCATCTCATTCATATAGGCTCGTCATAAGACCTAGTTGCATTATCCAGGCGCATCACAAGACCTGGCGACAGAAAGTTGGCGAGGTGATGGCAATAAATCCTCCTTTTGCGATGTCAACTTATTTTTGGGATCAACGAATGGTGGGCGAAGGCAATAAGTCCCCAGCGTTTTTACCAGGAGTTATCCCTGCACACCGGCTTGGGGGCGATGGCAATAAGTCCACATTGGGTCCAGCCAGGAGCATCAGCACGGGTTTTCGGTCTCTAGAAGCATCCGAGCATCATCAGCATCATCAGCATTATCAGCTTCATCAGCATCATCAACATCACCGACATCATCGACACTATCAGCACCATTAGCATTCCAGCATTCTTGCATTTGCATACCACCCAGTTTTCACATTTAAGGTTGTCAACGCCTTAGAATCGCTTGACATTATTTCATTTTACTTTTTAGGTAGTCAACACCTTAGAATAGCTTGACATCATCTCGTTCATCATAGGTAGTCAACACCTTAGAATAGCTTGACATCATATCATCCTTATAGGTAGTCAACGCCTTAGAATAGCTTGACATCATCTCGTTCATCATAGGTAGTCAACACCTTAGAATAGCTTGACATCATATCATCCTTATAGGTAGTCGGCGCCTTAGAATAGTCTGACATTACTTCATTATTACCTTTAGGTGGTCAACGCCTCAGAACCGCACGACACAACTTGTCGGATTTCAGTTCCACGTGGGGTCTTTTAAGATCCAAAATTTTGGGGTATCACTCAAGCATCAACTAGCCGTTTTATTTCCATTACAAAGTCTAGTTGACGGGGGACAATCTGTTAACCCAAAATTTCAACCCCCCGGAAGAGATTCTCTACTAATAGGCTAGTAGCGGGGGTTCCCAGTTTGATCGGCACATTTCAGAGTACTAGGGACAGCTTAGTCATCTCCAGGGTCATTTTCGTAATTTTTCAAGGCTTCTAAGCCCCCTATAGGCTTTCTCTCTCCTCCAAATAAGGGTCAAATCAATTCAAAATTTTGAAATTTTAACCCATGATAGAGGATGACATTTGAAGCATAATGGCGTTAGAATTTTGATTTTTTGAATTTCTAATAATCTTCTAGCAATTTCTGACTGAATCTGACGAGAAATTTAATTTAAAAATATTCCAAATTTAAAAAATCCGATTCCACTTCAGAAAATTCATAAATGCCATCCTTGACATGTGGTTAAAATTGCACAGCAAAATTCCTTTCGGAAGTCATTTAATTAAAATGTCAAAAAATCTTACTTTTACTAGATTTCTTTATCTTTAAGAAAGTCTATATAAGGGGATAGGTTTTTTGATAAATCAGAATCTCATATGCTCAAGAACCCTAGGAAGACAGAAAGCACAGCCTCCCCTCTCTCTCATGTTTTTCAACACCCGGCCATCCGAATCATTCCGAAAATCCCCGGAAATCACCATCTAAACTCGTTTTCCGATCCCCAAAGCACCAATAATCATCAAAACCCCACAAAAACATCACCAAAACGTGAAGAACAGGAAGAACAACCAACAACCAGAAGCTTGGTTCGAAAACCTTTCAGGTCTGCCATCAACGGAGCACTCAACGAATCCCGGTGTGAGGAATCATTGTGAACCCGAAGGTAAAATAGGTAGAAATTCCACTTTCCCAACTCCCTACGGTATTATCAGCCCTGCCTCAAAATTTGGTTTCAAACTAACTCTTTTTCGCTTCTGTATCACTAATTGTTTTAGCTACTACCTTGTTACTTGTTTGCTAAGTTTCGTATTAATTCTGATTTCAAATTGAGTTCTTTCAATTACAAACGTGTTTATAATCTTTCAGGCAACACACCCATAAAATTTGAGCTCAAAACACCGTCGGGAGCCATCAAAAACCCACTGTCCGTGGGTTGTCCGTGGCCTCAGACTCATTGTCCGGGACCACGGACGGGTTGTCCGTGACCACGGACACCCACGGAATGTGGCGGGATTTTATATTTTCAATTTTTCAAATTTTAGGGTTTCTGTTAATACATGTCCGGGCTCACGGACACCCTATCCGTGGCCCCGGACTTTTCAAGTTTGCGTTTTTATTTTAGTTCTGTTTTCGAAATCATTTGGGGTCCGTGGTCTCGGACATTAGGTTCGTGGCTACGGACGAAATAGAAATTTGGCCTAATTCTGGCTCCGAAACCCTAGTTTAGGTAGCTTTTAATTTCACTTTAATTTTCTGTAAAAAACGCAAAAAAAAACAGAAGCGCGCACTTAGGTTAAAAATGACTCTATAGTAAGCCGTAAATAAACCAAGTAGAGGAAAAATGACCTATGAAGGGTAATGAAAGTAATTGAATCCTAAATAAGTGGAATAACAAGCCCCTGAACCCGAACTCTACCTTTCCTAATTTACTCTAGGTTAGAATTAGGTGGCGACTCATAATAGGTTCCAGTGAGCTAGCTTAGGTTTTAATAATTATTGTTATATGACATAGTTATTAATCTTAGGTTATAAGTGGACCTAAGACCCGGTTAGATCCTAATTAGTTTTAATCAACATGGGGTAGGGTTTAAAATTGAGGCTCACACTACCTATAACGTTTGACAGAGTTTTTGGTATTATAACTGGCATTGTTAGTCCTACTTCATTAGTTTGATTCAGACTCACTGCTTTAGGACTAGTAGTACCATGTTAAACAATTCAAAGTCCCCCCCCCCAGTTTCAGTCTTACGGGGTTTATTAGACTTAACCTAATTACCATTCGATCCTCCAGGACTTGTCAAACCTCTAAGTCTACAACCACTGGTGTATCTTTCTTGTTTACCCTCCGAACCCCTTGGACATTTACAAGTGTCCAACATTTTTGGTTTGTTTCTCCCCTTAGTTCGTTCTAGCTTCTAAACCCATTTCTCTATTACTTAGCATTTGACCCTAAAATGTTCTAACCCTTTTCAACTCGCCCTACTTTGGCTGATGATTAGCGTAGCTTCAAGCCTTTAAAATGTGACAGATCTAACCTACAATCAAGTTTTAAATTCTGTCTAGGTTTCCAGACTACTACACCAGATTCTTGGCACTCATACGGTAAGGTTTTCTGTCACCCAACTTAATCATCAATCTGGTTTTACTTACTTATTTTATTTAACGAACTTATGGTATCTTTCTTCCTATTCCCCTAATCTTATCCTAGGCTCATTATTATGCTAACACAGCCCTCGTAACACTCCTGAAAAATGATTATACAGGGATCACAAGTTGCAGATTTTATACACTAGTTGTTGTGTACTTATCCATCTAATCTCACTTTCTAGGCACTAAATAGCTTTATAACTCTATCAATCCTGCGCACAGACTTAGTTAGGTGCTTCAGCAATGTTTTAGACTCATCATCCAGCTAATTTCACCCTTATACACCTTCGGAAAATCGGCTATACAGAGCAATCTTTTTCAGAAAACTGGAACGTCACTATGTGTACTTCCTCTTTCATCCCTCTCTAATTAATTAAACTGACTTTCATTCTCCTCCCAAGATATTTACCCACTTAGTTCAGTATGTAATAAGGCTTTTGAATCCAAGAACAGACCCAAAACAGTATAGGCAACATCCCTGAAACTTCCTCCAACAGAACTGAATAAAACCGAAAAACCTGAAACACAGGCTTGGCATGTTTCTGCTGTCTTTTCTTTTTGCTAACTGGTTTGGTTTCTAGTTTTCTCTCATTATCTAGTTACTTGATTAAATGTCTTAATACCGTTTTGTTTTCCTCAAACAAACCCACATTCACATGAGCAAACCTCTAAGAAGTTAGTAAACAGAAAACACAGGGAAATTTCAGAAACTGAACTGAAAAAATAACCAATAAATCTCCTCTATCTTTCAGTGCATTAAACCAGTTCTCTCTTCTGTTTAAAACACTCCTAAAGTGTTGCTAACCTAGTAAAGTACATTAACCAGGATTTGAGTCTATTATTAAGCCAATATAGTTAGGGTGTCCCCTCTGTAGACCGATTATACTGAAAGTACAAGTTACAGAACATCATTTTCAAGTTTCTGTGCACTTCCTCTTCTAACCTCACGTTTAATGCACTAGTTGTGGTTGTTAACTCTTCTAAAGTGTTGAAAAACTTATTTAGACATCTTATCAATGTTTCAGGTTGATTACCCGGTTAACCCAGCCCTTATATCAGCTCTGGAATTCAGTTATACAGAAGACAACCAGTTGCAGAATCTAAAATGCAACTTCTGTGTTTCTCTCATTTAATTTTTGTAACACCCCTACTGCTAATACTGTCATTACCGTCCAATCTCCATACATATCAGATACACGCAGCGGAAATATACTTACATACAATGGGTGATACAATGCCGTTAGTCACCCACGTGACTAACAAGGCTACTACCTCTACATACAGCATCGGTCTGATGGACCGGAATCCCGAGTACTACGCATCTAGAATACATACTCCATTCATCAATCAATTACAACAATACTCCATTCAGTACTTACTCCTCTTCAATCCATACAATACAATACTTAACCGAGTCTACTAGGATCCTTATACAATTATCATATCCCTTCCAAGTTCATACATACACCCTAAGAGACTACTTACTACCCATTCCTCACTACTACATTACTTTCTAAATACAAGGGGTGTGCTAGTTGATACACCTCTACATTCTACTACCACTATCCAATGTAGTCGCCGGTCTCGTGCCTTGACCACATTCGCTTCGGGTACCTGCACACTAAAAAATGTCCCCCGAAGGGGTCAGCTTTCGCCGAGCATGATAACCGCATACCCCGCGTACTAGTGAGGGTACGCCGACCACTTGGTCGAATACATGCGGTTCGTTTTCATACAAACATACATGCATACATGATCTCATACACGATACAATAATACTCACACAATGTACATACATACAATTCATTTCATACAAGGAATACAATAAACCATCCAATACATACTTACCTTCGTCCGAATACCCATACTCAGTACATACACAAGTACAGTTCTTGTTAGCTTCATTGGTCCACCCGGGTTAATCGGGTGGAGATTACTCTTTTACTCATTATTCCATACATACGCATACATACTCATACTCATACATACTTACTTCTTACTCTTACTCATGTTAAGCCGGTATGGCCTCTGGGCAGGGACTACACCGCCCCACCACCAGGCTTTACTTGGTTCACTAATCCAGGATGCTACCCACTTAAGGGATTTGGGCCGTGGACCAGCTTACGAACCAGGAATCGGATCCAACCTCTTGTGTCTCCTCATCCTCACGCGTGGCCGAAACTATATCGGACTTCTACTCATTCCAATTTACTCACTTAAGTTAGGAGTTAGGTAGTTAGGAATTAGTAGAAGTCAACATCCAAGCCACAATAATACAATACACATATACACATACATACGAGGTACAATACATTACACAAGTACAATACGAGGTTCGAATACCATTCATCATCATTCATATATTTCATGAATTATACAAACTAGTGCTCAAGACAATAAATATCAAGCACAACATAAGTCAAGCACAGGTAAGTGCAATATAGTCCGATTCATGCATTTATCTTATTTAGGTGGTCAAATAAGCACACAAATCGGGGTAACCAGATTAGGATACAGGGCATAAAGAAATCATACCTTTCACCATTGATTTCGGACTCACCGACTCCTCTTCGGTGTTCAACTATTCGAATCCTAGCATATACATACAGTTGGGTGGTTAATCATCTATAATTAACCTTACTTATTACTTTGTTACAGTTTCCTAGTGTTTACTTACTAATTCCTTATTATTCAAATACATTTACTTATGTTACTTACTTAAAATTATTCCCTAAGCTTGTTTATATTCTTAATGACCTTTAAACATCATTAATTATGTCTTAATCATCTTATATTATCATTACCCATCCTTACCCATCCTTACCCTCCTTACCCATCCTTAGTTTTGCTTTAAAATACATTCTGGACAGATTTTGGGTGGTCCTGGTTTGTGTCCTGGTTTTAAACCCGAACCAAATCACTGGAACAGCTATCGGGTAAAAATAAGGGTTGGTCCTGGTTTGTGTCCTGGTTTTAAACCCGGACCAAATCACTGGAACAACTCTCGGGTGAAATTTTTGCATCGTCCGGGTTTACACCCTACTTTCAAACCCGGACAGTTTGTTTCAGAAACCTACGGGTGTATTTTTGGGGTTGTCCTGGTTTGTATCCTGGTTTCAAACCAGGACAATTCCAACCTGTTGCAAAATTACAGTTTTTAAGCTTTGTTTCAATTCCAAACTTCTACCAATCTCTTCCCCATAATTCCTACATATAATCTAGCATATTTTAGCATTGATTAAGCACTTTAAACTAGCCTAATCCCCTCTACCAAAATCTGTTACAAAATACACTCCACTGTTAAGTTTTTCTCCTCTGTTACAGCTTTTCCCACTGAAACATTTGCTACAATTTTTCCTTTCTTCTTCCTACTACTCCTATGCCCCTTTTCATTGCCTCATTTGCATTATACTCGCCCCAAGACTTACTCACTACCTTGCTCACTTTACCAAGTCTCACACATTAATTCTTCCTTGTTTCTACAATGCATTTTTGATACTCTTTGCTACAGATTTTTACCTTCTCATTTCTCATACTACAATTACCATCCCTTAGTTACTAAACCATCTATACTAAATCCCAATACACATCTTGGTTCTCCCATTCACCAAGTCATTCTTAATGCACAATTCCTACTAAAATTTCGCCATAGTTTTCCTACTTCTCCACACATCTCTTTTCATCAAATCCATTCCTATTCTAGCCAAACCACAAGGGTTCTACCAGCACACATACAAAGCAACTTACTACATCAATACCCATCAAACACAATACCGATACACATACTCATTACACTTGGCTCCAAAGCCTTCAATTCATATACTTGCCCTCGAATACTCAAACTTCACAATTTTCAATACTAGTACAAGGTTTTAGGTTCTTTAAATATTTTACCCAATCCCATTACACTAATGCATTAAAATTTAACATTAAAGAAGATCTCTTACCTTGAGCTTATATTTCCTTCATTTCTTTTCCACTTCTTCTCCTTCTCTTTTTCTTGCAAAATCGGTCATGTGGGGGATGGAGTTTCCAAACTCCATCCCAACACCCAAATTACATAAGGAGAATATAATTAGACTTCTAATCCCTTAAAACACCACTAATTCTACGAAGGGTTTAAATCACCATTAGTTAGGGTTTTACCTTGGAGTTTCAAGAGAGGTTTTTAAGCCTTGTGTACAAAGGAGAGTTCTTCCACCATTGGAGAGTTGAACCAAGCTTAAACAAAGAAGAAACAAGGCATTACGAGGAGGGCAAAAATCGGCCAAGACATGGAAATGGAGAAAACGAGTTTTTCTCTTGAATCTTTTTACCTTAAGTGGAAGAGGAGACTCCATGCTTCGAAATGGTACCATTTCCTCTTCAAATGGGCAAAACCCATGGAGATGAAGTTGCTCATTTTCAGATTTTGAAAAGATAGAAATGTAGAGCTTGAAGAGGGGAGTTCAAATATGTATTTTGTTTTACATTTGGAGCTCAAATGGAGCTAGAGCATGAGGAAGAATAAAGAGTTTCCATGGAAGCCATGAGAGGCTGCAAAAATCGCTGCAAGAGGGGAAGAAAGAGAGGAGTCTCACGATGGGGAAAGGAAGGAATAGGAGAGAGAGAAGAAAAGTGAGGAAAGAGAGTGTTCTTTTTGCTTTTGTATTCTTTTCTTTCTTCTTTCTTTTCTCTTTTCTTTATTTACTTATTTGTTGTGTGTGAGGGGAAAGGGAACCGGCTGTACACAGCCCTTTGTGGGTTTTTAAAATTTTATTTATGAAAGTGGACACACTAGTTTGGTTTATTTATGTTTCTACCCCCACAACTTCCCGTTTTTGACAATTTTCACTATTTTCTCGTTTTATTGATTTTATTGGTTATTAAGCTTCCATAAATGCTTAATAATATTTATTTAATGATTTATAACTTTTACGGGTCCGTTTGACCGCTCAAAGTCATGTTTTCGGGTTTCCTCGTAAAACGCGCGCTAAAGCTATATTAGCGTTTTTAATACATTATTTGGTTCCGTTTCCTTCGGGAATCATTCCCATGTACTAATTAGGTATGAATAAACCTTAGGAATCCTTACGATACTATAACCGAGGTCTCGTACCTCCTATGGTTATTTAACGCTTGTTTTAGCGTTTTTCGCTTTTAAAGCGTTTCTTTATTTCTTTAGGATTTATTTTTCCCTTACAAATATTTCTTAACCATTATTAGGCTCTTAAATACCTATTAGGATAATTTAATCGCCATATTTAAGGTTGGGGTATTTCAATCTACCCCCCTTTAGAACTTTGTCCTCAAAGTTATTCACGGTTATGGGATTTCTATACTTACTCATTTATACTTGCCTAATACCGAAGCCATACATTCCTCCTCCTTACAATTCCCAAATTCATTACTCAATGTTTCTCCATTCCATACCATACCAATCTACAATAATTACTCCAATCCATATTACTATCAACCGTCCGGTTCCTCATTACAAACTTTATACATACATACAGTGCAAAGCTATCCCCAAAGCAATGCAATACACATCACAGTCCCGTAGGCACTCAGGTCATCTCGACACAGGACTCCTCTATGTCCTGTTGCCCTTGGAATAATATAACATGCTACACTACTATCTTCTCCGGTATAACTTCCAACAATTACTTACTTTCCAGTCTAAGAAAATTCTTTTACAACTACTAATTAAAAATCTTTCTAAAGCATACAACTCCAATTCCAATTTATATTCATTACTTCTATCCTAAGTGTGATTCTTGTGACCACTTAAGGGGAGCTTCAAGAATCATTCGACCCTGATGTGATCAGCATCAGTGTTGAACTATCTTTCCACCCCAATTTGTGTTCGGTTTCCCTTGATCTGATCAGGATCAAGTTCGACTTCCCACATCAGTTTCAAACAAACAAATAATTTAATGTTTTCATTTTCTATCTTTTTACCCTTTCTAGTCGTGATACAATTTCATACATCTCCAAAGGATGGAATCAATCCATCAATCATCCTCACTCTACTTCCCAAATGCTTTACTCACTAGTAGAAAAAACGTTTTATAACACGGTTGTTTTCCTGTATATAACACGGTTATCAAGGGTGTTATATGCTGCGGTGGTATATTGTTCTTGATTTTACAACACGGTTGATAACCGTGTTATATTCAGGTTTTACAACACGGTTTTTTATAACAAAACCGTGTTATAAATATGCTAACCACGCTACTTTTTTTTGCGCCAAAATAGTTTATAACACGGTTCATTCTTAAAACCGTGTTATAAAGTCTAGTTTTACAACACGGTTACATGACAACCGTGTTATAAAGCCCGTTTTACAACACGGTTTTTTAAGCAAACCGTGTTATAAAACCTTTTCATACAAAGATTCAAAGCGTTTTATAACACGGTTCATTCGTAAAACCGTGTTATAAAGTCTAGTTTTATAACACGGTTTGTCATGTAACCGTGTTATAAAGTGGTTTCCCGCAATAATACGAAGTTATTTTATAACACGGTTATATATACAACCGTGTTATAAATCTTGTTTTTTTTTTAAATATTTTTTCTTTTTTGTTATACAGTAGCTAATATAATCTTATACTCATACAGATCACGATATCTAAATATTCTTGTATATATGTAATACATCTAATAGCCAAAACAACCGACTCAAACATCCATAGGGGTACGATTCAAACATCCATAGTTATAAACAAAATCAGTCACAAAAGTACAACTAAATAGTAGCTAAAATTCTCTCAAGATAACCAACAACCGTAACAGCTAATTGACAGAAGTATCTAATATTCTTTCCTAGCAGAACCTCAAAAACCCGAATGGGACAAACTAAGGTTTGCTTTGACATCACCTAATAGAAGAAAAACAGAAGCAAAACATATGTTTTCTTGCAACTGCAGCTGTACGATCAGTACCTGACAAAAAAGAAAACAGGGAATAGATTGAAAAACTGGCTATAGATCTAAGATAACATTGATCGGAAAGAGACGACAAACATAAAAAGTAACTTCACAAGCACCGCCAATCAGTCCACAAATTAAAGCAATGAACAAATTTGTAGTATAATCAATGTTAATATAAAAAAACAATAGAAAAAGAGACTGCTGCATTTAAGCTACAAGTAAATATCAAATTTGCAGTATAATCAATGTCATTAGCCGCAACAGCAGCAACAACAACAACAGAGGCAGCAACAGTAGAACAGAGGCCACTACTAATATGTGGAGTAATCAGCAACAACAACAAGAGTATGTTTAATTAATTTGGGAAAGTGAACAAAAAAAATCCAAGGTATGCGGATTATTTTGTGTGTATGTTTAATTAATTTGGGAAAGTGAACAAAAAAAATCCATTAAAGGTGGAGCTCTTAAGCTAGCTAACGTCAATTCATATATAGATAGATAGACGGTTGAAACGGAGAAGCATATACGATTATATTATTATTATCTAAGCTTGATCAGTTACGTCATTATTCGTTTCTTTTACAAGGATAAAAAGGATTTAATTAACTAAATTATTCTCAGGTTTTAATGGAGTGAGGTTTCTAGAGAAGATGAAAGGAAATAAGATAATGTTTGTGGGGGACTCATTAAGTTTGAACCAGTGGACTGATTTGAGTCATTTACTCACCACCACCAACAACAACTAGACCGCACCAGACATACCACTTCATATATTCAGAAAAACAACTCACCCCTTTTCACCATCAATCAACGTCCCTCTCAAAATTTAGTTAAAAAGATGACAAATCACCATAAATGCTCCTACTACTATAACTGTCCTAAAGTAACAAAGAGTATGCCAACAGAACATGTATTTGACTGTGCTGTCTATTGCAAATAAAATGATAGTAGTAGTAGACAGTAGTGTAGTAGTAATGCTCACCGCCACTTTCACAGATATGGAGAGCCAACGACATGTGTGAGAAGTTTTGTAGAGACAAAGATGAAGTCACAGATGAAGATCCCTCCCTTTGAACCATATCTGTAAGCAAAATGGATGATAAATTATTTGGTAACCAGAAGAGCTAAGTAAGTAAGTCATTTCTGAAAATCAAATGATGGCTAGATTAAGCAAGTCAACTTGTTGTAGTTACTGTTATAACACATTATAAATTTCCACCAGAACTTAACATAGAAAAAAAATGCATGTAAGGGTATCTATCGATAAAACTAAACAAAGCTAGCAAGCAAGTTGATGATATTAGAAGTGTGTTAAGTTAGTACAGCAGGAAACTGAATTATTCGCAAGTATCAAAAGGTGACTGCTACTAGCTAGCTTCTCTTATGACCATTATTATTATTATTATTATTATTAAAACTAATTAAAAATGCATCCATAGATTTCTCTCTAATTTATATGTTGAGAGCGACATTTGTCTAGCTTTAAGCTTTGCAGAATCACATGAAGAAGGAAATTGTAATGCAAATCAAAAGATGAAGGAACTGGGTTTGGTAAGGGCCATAAAATATGGGTGGCAAGATACTTATGTTTTCTAAGGCAATGGGAGAATACTCTTACCAGTTTCTTCTGGAACTCCTTCATGGTTTCTCATAATCATCTTTTTTCTCTGTTGCATCTGTGACAACCGGTGCTTTTCCCTGTCACAGTGTTCATCGGAAATTCAGATCTAGTCCTAAATGTTTAGAATTGAAGTTTATAAATACCGGATTAATGAAAGTTTGTGAGATTGTTCATGGGGGATTTCTTATTCAACAGCAAGTCGGGACAGAATTTTTAGAAGTGAATATGAGTTTGTGATAGTTAATTCATGTCGACATAAACACGCAGGAAAATCAGTATGTATAATCTGGAAGGTAATGGAACTGCCGATACATAAAGATCAATCAAACCCACACAGAAAGAAAGAAAGGAATTTATAAAACTAAGAAGACAAAACACAAGCACCGCCAATCAGTCCACAAATTAAAGCAATGAATAAATTTGTAGTATAATCAATGTTAATATAAAAAAACAATAGAATAAGAGACTGCTGCATTTAAGCTACAAGTAAATATCAAATTTGCAGTATAATCAATGTCATTAGCCGCAACAGCAGCAACAACAACAACAGAGGCAGCAACAGTAGAACAGAGGCAACTACTAATATGTGGAGTAATCAGCAACAACAGCAAGAGTAGTCTTCGTAGCTATAACTAGAATGATAATGCAATTAATTACTTTCTCTGATTGTAGACAAATAAGGATGTGGAAGCCGAGATGAGAAGATTGCGAAAAGAGCTAAAACAAACAATGGACATGTACAGCAACGCATGCAAAGAAGCCTTAGTAGCCAAACAAAAAGCTAAAGAATCAAACGAATGGAAATTAGAAGAGCTCAAAAGATTAGAACAAGCACAGGAAGCAGCTTTACAATTAGCCAAGACTGAGAAGGCTAAATGTAAGGTAGCCTTGGAAGCAGCCAACGCAGCACAGAGAACCGCTGAACTTGAATCGAAGAAGAGATTGCTGGCAGAACAAAAAGCTAAACGAGAACCGCTGAACTTGAATCCAAGGTATGCGGATTATTTTGTGTGTATGTTTAATTAATTTGGGAAAGTGAACAAAAAAAATCCATTAAAGGTGGGGCTCTTAAGCTAGCTAACGTCAATTCATATATAGATAGATAGACGGTTGAAACGGAGAAGCATATACGATTATATTATTATCTATCTAAGCTTGATCAGTTATGTCATTATTCGTTTCTTTTACAAGGATAAAAAGGATTTAATTAACTAAATTATTCTCAGGTCTTAATGGAGTGAGGTTTCTAGAGAAGATGAAAGGAAATAAGATAATGTTTGTGGGGGACTCATTAAGTTTGAACCAGTGGACTGATTTGAGTCATTTACTCACCACCACCAACAACAACTAGACCGCACCAGACATACCACTTCATATATTCAGAAAAAACAACTCACCCCTTTTCACCATCAATCAACGTCCCTCTCAAAATTTAGTTAAAAAGATGACAAATCACCATAAATGCTCCTACTACTATAACTGTCCTAAAGTAACAAAGAGTATGCCAACAGAACATGTATTTGACTGTGCTGTCTATTGCAAATAAAATGATAGTAGTAGTAGACAGTAGTGTAGTAGTAATGCTCACCGCCACTTTCACAGATATGGAGAGCCAACGACATGAGTGAGAAGTTTTGTAGAGACAAAGATGAAGTCACAGATGAAGATCCCTCCCTTTGAACCATATCTGTAAGCAAAATGGATGATAAATTATTTGGTAACCAGAAGAGCTAAGTAAGTAAGTCATTTCTGAAAATCAAATGATGGCTAGATTAAGCAAGTCAACTTGTTGTAGTTACTATTATAACACATTATAAATTTCCACCAGAATTTAACATAGAAAAAAATGCATGTAAGGGTATCTATCGATAAAACTAAACAAAGCTAGCAAGCAAGTTGATGATATTAGAAGTGTGTTAGTTAGTACAGCAGGAAACTCGAATTATTCGCAAGTATCAAAAGGTGACTGCTACTAGCTAGCTTCTCTTATGACCATTATTATTATTATTATTAAAACTAATTAAAAATGCATCCATAGATTTCTCTCTAATTTATATGTTGAGAGCGACATCCGTCTAGCTTTAAGCTTTGCAGAATCACATGAAGAAGGAAATTGTAATGCAAATCAAAAGATGAAGGAACTGGGTTTGGTAAGGGCCATAAAATATGGGTGGCAAGATACTTATGTTTTCTAAGGCAATGGGAGAATACTCTTACCAGTTTCTTCTGGAACTCCTTCATGGTTTCTCATAATCATCTTTTTTCTCTGTTGCCTCTGTGACAACCGGTGCTTTTCCCTGTCACAGTGTTCATCGGAAATTCAGATCTAGTCCTAAATGTTTAGAATTGAAGTTTATAAATACCGGATTAATGAAAGTTTGTGAGATTGTTCATGGGGGATTTCTTATTCAACAGCAAGTCGGGACAGAATTTTTAGAAGTGAATATGAGTTTGTGATAGTTAATTCATGTCGACATAAACACGCAGGAAAATCAGTATGTATAATCTGGAAGGTAATGGAACTGCCGATACATAAAGATCAATCAAACCCACACAGAAAGAAAGAAAGGAATTTATAAAACTAAGAAGACAAAACACAAGCAAAAACTGAAACAATATCGGAATTCACCACAAAAAGAAGGAAAATCATAAGAAAACTACTAATGCAATTTCAAATCACCAACAAGAACACAATGAAAAGAATTAATAAATCAGAATACAACAGGCTCAGTAGATTAACAAAAGTAGAGGAGTTATGTATTGTACCTTGCTCTGATTATGTAATGTACAATTGCATCGGTTACGAAATCAACTGCAATACCGTCTGTTGTGCAGCGAGCAGCAGTTCCAGATATATCTTTGCAGAGGCACAAGCAAACAGAAGAAGAGAAAGAAATGGCATAGAGTATGTATGTTCCTTATCGCCAGTTAGGGTTGCAATCATCACAAGGTGTGACAGAAAAAATCAAAAGCTTCTATTGTAATAATCACCAAAGAGCGGAAGATAAGTCCGATTACATTACCGGTTCTGGAAACTGTAACTATACCGGTTCAATCTAGTGTGCAGCGAGCAGCAAATCCAGATTTATCTCTGCAGAGGTGCAAACAAACAAAAGAAGATTGAAATGGGGCAGAGCATTTATGTTCCTTATCGCCAGTTAGGGTTACAATCTTCACAAAGTGTGACAGAAAAATAAAAAAACTTCAATTGTTATAATCACCAGAGAGCAAAAGATATGTTCGATTATACTACCGGTTCCAAAGGCGCAAACAGAAGAAGATAATGAAAAATGGTGCAGAGCATGTTCCTTAGAAGACTAAATATAAACAAATTGGGAGGCGAGAAAGGAAACAACTAGCAACTTAGAAGACTATAAAAGAACATACATTAAACCATGATTTCAGTTTTCATTTCTTTTCTTTCAGTTGCTGTATCACTGAACTACCGAGGTATTGAGAGTGCACTGTGGGTTGAGAATTAATCCAAGGCGTGCTAAAATACTGAACTAGGTTCATATATACATTTGGGAGATTGGTAGCCAGTGAGTAAGAAAAAAAACTAGAGTTGAATGAATTGAAGTGCAGGATTACGTGTCTCAGTTTTCCTGTTTGATTGGGATATGCCTTGTATGCAACTTCAGTAAAACAAAGACCAAATCAGAATGAGTAAGTGAATTTGTAACACCCCACTCTATAAACCCATAATAATCACTCCCGTAATAATCACTCTCGTAACATAATTAAAGACGTCTCACAGCGGAAGTTAAACCATTAATCCTCACTTGGGTGTCACATGCCATTACTCGCCCATGCGAGTAACGAAGCATATCCGAAATATAACAAATGACAACAACGACTAACCGCAGTGATGAACGAGATATTTACTACGTTATCCTATATACAAACCGGTACCTATAACAAGTGAGCACTTAAGAATTCCCAGATTACAACGTACTAACATGAAATAATCCTAGAAGCGTAATAAAAGTCGAGGTCATCTACCCACGATCCCGCACTCCGGCGTCAATCATCAATCACCTGAAACATAAAATATCGGTGCCCATGGAGGGCTCAGCACTTGGCCGAGTATGTTAAACTATGTTGTCCTAGACCCTTTAGGTCACTTAGGTCAATTAGCCGTCTGAACATGAGGTTGATTACATGCTGGTTCATTTTGCAGTTTATATACAGCAGTAAATAACATGCATAAGCATACAGTAATCCATCAAAGTGACAATCCATACAATCCACGACATACCAGATACCCTGTTCTATAAACAGTCACACAATATACAGTAAACATTTATACAAACACGTAGTTACTTCCATCGAGATGTTAGTAGTTTTTCCTTTAAATTATATTAACCACCATTTAGTCTTACTCTCAATACCATTGGGCGTCATGTTAGGACAACCCGGAAATAACCTTACTGGACAGTAGTCCTCCCGTACACACGAAGTGCTCATTGCCAAGGATCACTCGATCCTGGGGCTTCCACTTGCCTAATAAAGGCATCCATGAATGGCCGAAGCCGTGTGCCAAAGTCGGCACCCTGGTCCAACAGTCTATCTAGGCCCGTCGGAATATAGAGGGAGTCGGTCCGATACGACGTTATACTCCGGTGATCACCAATGCGCAACCAACTAGTCGAGACTAATTGGATTCCTATACCATGTACCATAACCAACACTCTCCAGTATGTGATTAATCCTTAATCAACTACCCTAAGTAAATTCTTAGGTCTAGGAGAAGTCTTTACCATTTATTATTTTTGAAGTCTCATGTACCTCCCTAGAATTAGTCTAGGTTATAGTCATGTTCGAGTATCAAGCTCTAGAGACTGGGGATCCCGAGTCTCGTTCCTAAGTGTTTTACTTAGGTTAGTTAGGGATAAAGTTCCCGAATATTAGTATTCCAACCGCATAAACAATCATAATAATATTGTCCGAAGACGTCGCGCACAGTAATAATCGTTTGCCAACTTATAAATAATCCACACAATCATGCATAGCAAACATATCGCTCTTGTCACATAGTCAATCAATACCCGAACCGAGGCTTCCCTCAGAGGTTCGGACCACACAATGAACATACCGTACACCGTAGGGCGCTAGCGTGACAATCCCTGTGCAGTCTCTAGCGCTCACAATGCTCGTGCCAACCAACTCGTACCTCTGGTACATGTGTTGTTCTAATATCAGTATACATGTATAATTTGCACTCGCTTAACCATCATAGACCAAACTCTAACTCCCATCCGTAGCTAACCCCTTAGTTGATTGCTTGTTCAACTTGACGTTCATAAATTCTTAAGGGTTCACATTTCAGCTACTTGTTATTCTTTACGAGTGTGTAATTGTTGTTACGATAGTAATACTTGTCACGTGGAAGTTTCATTCTCAATTTGTTTATGCATTATCGGGTCACATGCACGCATGTATGAAGTCTACACATTACGTTATCCGAAATAGTTTTCGTAGTTTGTTTACGAACATACGCGGACATTTATACATACATAAGTACGCATGTTTTATAGTTGTAGTTATGCGTTGTCGTTCACGCACCCTTGTGCACACACGTAAGATGTATATATACACCCGTATATGCGTGTAACTTTATTGTCGTTACATTCGTGTTTTACATGTAATCGTATAATCCCGTATGTGACTCATTACTCATATTATATCCTCATGCCATGTTATAGATTCGCATTATATAGATTATAGAGTCCTTGTATTAAATTCCAACCACACCATATACTTCCAAAATTCACCAACTTGACCCATCATCTTATGTAAATACCTATAATGTATATATATTCCTTAATAATCCCCTGTAATATATTCCTTCATAACTTAATATAATGTCACACATATCACCCAAAAACTTCATATTATATTCTGTCCAAGTTCTAAAAATTCCCAAAGTAACCCATGTATTCTCGGCAATTCAATTCTTCTCCCCGTACCTTTTTGATTATTTATATAATCAACCCATATATTATAACTACTACATTCCTCACCTTGTTAATGCATAACTCAAGGTTTCCAAACATTAATATACCTATATACATGTGTGCATATTACCGAATAGCACCACTATTTTCGGAAATTCTAATCTCTCCGACATAGTTTGATTATTTATAGAATTTACCCCCATCTTCCGCACTTATCACATTATTAACATTATCACTTATAACCTAAGGTATTTAAACCTCATAATATACTTGTGCATATATGTATATTATTGAACAGTCTTGACATGCTACCCAAATTTATTTATCCACCCATATATCTCTTTTATTTACACTATAACCCCTTTGTTTTGTAACCTTTAATTTTAATACTTAAAACTCTATAATATACACCTTAATTATTTTAAATACCAAAACTAACCCAATATTTTCCCTAAATTTTCGAACAACCCCAAAGGTTGTTCCAATTCCCATCTCCACCCAGATTTTCAGTTAATTACAAAGTAACCCCTAAGTTTTATAAAATGTTACATTTTAATACTTAAACTATATGTTATACTTCTTAATTAAATATATTACAAAACCAACTCATAATTTACCCAAATTCACATACAGACCCTTAAGGTCTTTTAAATTCCGTTCTAGCCCCTAATCCTTCGGAAATTACATTATATACCCATAGATTTTTAAATTGTTACACGTTAGTACTTAAACATATATTAAAATCCTTAATTAATTAATTCATCAAGACTCACCCAAAAACCTTTGAATTTCCAAACAAACCCCTAGGGTCTTAATATTTATTTCCAACACCCATCTTTTCGATAATTACATAGACACCCCTTTTCTTTTTATAAATGTTATTTTTGACAAAATATCTCTTTAAATACCCAAAATAGTTATTTTCATCATTTTAATTTGGTCAACCCCACATGTGGTCAAGGTTGACCACCTAAATTATCCCTTTGACCTAGTTTATTTTTCTTTATGAAAATACTCCAATTAATTCTCTATTTTACAATTAACCCTTAGTTTAATAAAATTCACATTTTGTATTTATATACTTCCTAAAATCAACCCTTCTCGGTTTGGAATACACTTGGTGCCGTATATTTCTTTTATTTATGTTTTGACCCCCTATACAATTCATTTATTTACTAAAATATCTTATAAGGTTTTAAATTCATCTAAACCATTTTATAAGCTTGTAAATATACCAATATTTTTCTAATATATCCGTAGGTGGTTATATGTACTAGTATTATTATTTTACACCAGAAACTTATACAACCTTTATATTAACTTATAAATTCAATAATAACTGTTTAAGGCTCAAGATTCCCATAATAACATAGCCTATTTACATGGCTTTAAAAGTAGCATAATCACAACTTTTAAATGGCATTATAATGTTCTCTAAATTATATTATGTTACGGTTTGCAAACAGAATTTATAATAACATCGTTAAATCATTTTCTTTCCTTAATCACTTATGAGCTAGCCTTAAATAAGCCATTTTTCTTCCATTAATAACTTGTAAGTACAAGTTAATAGCCACTAACAATTTACCTCACTAATCAAGTACTTACCCCTTAATTTTCTGCACATATGTAGGATCTAAACAGCACTTATATCTACAAATACTCTCGGCACTAATTCCTTTCTTACATTCACAATCCTAAAAACATCAAAATGTGGTTTAGGTGTTTTTACCTTGTTTTGATCTCCAAGAATTTCTCCACCATTAATTTCTACCTATTTTACGGTTCAAGCAGTAGGTTATATACTTAACCTATTTAATTTATTTATTTTCCTTCATCATTTATATACAACCACAACCTTAATAAACTGCTAGTATATAGCTTCACTAGTCATATATTTAGCCATTACTTCCCACATATATTTAGAGTTTAAGCCACACTCTCATACCATGTTTTCTCGGTTGTATGTAGCTTTATTAATTAATAAACCCTAAGACATAAAAGAGGTCTTAAAGCATGTTTACCTTAATATAATCACCAAGGAGATTTTCCAGCCACCCAGGCCCACTCTTCTCGGCTTTTTAAGATTTGGAATTTCTTCCTCTCGTGACTTGCTCCAGAGCTTTCGGTTTTCTATTGGGGTACCAACCATTCGGTTGGCATTTTGGCAAAAGAAAACTCTATTAATCACTATTTTAAGTCACTAGTTTAAGGGGTACTAAGCATGGTATTTAAGTAATACGATTAGTGGTCTTTACCTTGTTCTTGGAGGGAATTCTTTTGCAACTTGCGGACGGCTAGACAAAAGAGGAAGTGCTTCAGTTTTTGTCCATGAAAGATTAAGAAAGGAGGAAGGTTTAACACAGCTAAGGACTATCGTTGGTTACCTTATTTCCCAGCCTCTTGAGTGTTGTGTTCTTGGGGGATCTTTGGCTCATGAAGCAGCTGAAAGGGCCACATGAAAGGAGGGTCATTACCTAGATGTTTGCTGGTGTTTAAACGGTGCTCTCGGTACACCTAGACAAGGGAAAGTTGCTTCAGTTTTTTTTTGTCCAAGAAAATGACGGAGAGTGAGGCTAGAACATCCATAAAGCAGTCCCGTTTTACCTCACGATTTGGAGCTCTCTACACGTGGGTTTTATGCGTTGTTCTATCCACTACAGCCGGTGGACTTGGAGCTGGGGAATAGGACCGTGAAGGGGAGTTGCTGTCTTATGGAGAAGAGGTAAGGTATTAGTAGTATTCTGAAGCAAAGGATGGAGCAAAATCTGATGAGAAAGACAAGCTGGAACCGAGAAGAAACAGGGGAGGAGAATGGAGTTGTTTCTTACCAGTTATTTTTTTTTTCCTTCTCTTCTGCTGTTGTTACTTATACCGAGAAGCTTTTCGTGTGTGCTGAGTTACTTGTTTTGGTGTTGTGTTTCCGCAACTGTTTCTACCGAGAAATGAAAGGATGTGACTGGAGTTTTTTTATTGTATTATGAGGGAGGGTGAGTGAGCTGTAGTATAAGGGAGGAAAAAAAATCAGCAAGAAGGGAAGTATAACCGTGAGGAAAAATGGAGAAGATGGAGGTGGCTTCTACTTTGTTTCAGTCGATTCTGGGAGGGGGAGAAGCTTCTGTAATTTTTTCCTGCCCGGTTGCATTAGGATGAGATAACAGAGGAAAGTAGAAGCTAGCGTGTAGTCTGGAAGGAAAGAAAATCGGTACAGTATGGAAGACATGGGGAGAAGAGAAAAGTAAGGTTAAATTGTACTTGCCTTTGTACTTTAGTATTTGTTTATGAGTCTAATGATGTCTAATTTTTTTTTGTGTAGGTGACCGGCTGGGATGAAAAATTGGAGGGAGTTTGAAATTTCCCTTAACTAAAATTGTGACACTAATTGTACATATATATATATGACTATATTAATATGTTACATTGTTACTTATAGTATTTTATTTTAGAGGTGTGTATATGTGTATATATTTGTGTTTATGATTTGTTTGGAGTGTACAAAATATTTATACAATTTATTTGGGTGATATTAGTGGTATTTAATACATGTACTAATATGTTACATGTGATGTTACATTTAGGAGTCGGTTTCTCCTTAGTAATATTTTTTCTTTGGTTAGAGATTTAATATATATATTTAATGTCCATTTGGACTATCTATTTATACAACAATATTTATAACAATTATTGCTCATGATTTAATTAAATCCTTATTAATTAAGGTAGTAATTATTCGGGGTATTTCAGTCTACCCCCCTTAAAAGGACTTCGTCTCGAAGTCGTCTAAATCGAATATGTGCATTACTGCTCAATGACCATCAAGGTATCAATTCAGCATATCAATTCTAAAGTTCCAATACTTCCTTGAAGTGTAATCCATTCCATTCAACCACTAGTCTTCCAATCCAACTCAACACACATATATATATCACAAGTCCCGAAGGACATCCATACATAATAATTTAAGTGCTCTAGGCACAACATATCACAAAACACATCCCAAGTGCTTAAAGCACGTACACATAATCAGAATACATCTCATGTGCTTAAAGCATATATACACAAAACAACACAAAATGACTAAATATGCTAAGGGCTCTACCCCCCTTAAAAAGGGTTACGCCCCGTGACCCCCAAAGTATCACATAGTCGCTATGAGAAGAGCGCTGAATACTTGGCTCTCATGGGATTTTCCAACTCCCATGTGGCCTTTTTGCCTCATATTTCGACCAACGGACTTTGACCCTCTTTAATGATCTTGTTCCTGGTCTTCCTCATTTCCGTATTGAAACCTCGGAGTGGAGTCCTCGCATATCTGAGAGGCGGGTCGATCTCTCGTCACTCGGCTTTAAAAGAAAACTATGCAAAGGGTGAGGCTCGTACTTTTCAGCCAAAGGCGTAGAATACTTGTGCTCGCTCCCAAATACGTTCTATTGGGCCCACTCGCTTCATAATGAGGTGCAGACCCACATACATAGGGCTTGGTTTGCCCTTTTTGTTCTTAAGGACGTATTACAGATTATTTGCTAGCAGTAAGTTATTGTTGACCTCGTTCCAATATGACAATGTCATTCACGGTCTTCTCTTAATTTGGAAACGGAGGTATCTTAATCGGTGAGGTATCATTAGTTGTAAATGCACAGTCGTGTCCAGATGTTCTGGGTGACTAGCACGAAATATATTTTTGAATTGTTATTATCTTCACTCATTGGTAGTATGACATTGGCTGTCGTTTGTCATTAGTGCTCTTTGCACTAGTCTTTGAAGTTTTGGATGTATTAGCTTATAAGTTAATGAAATTAATTCTTGCCATCCCGCGTTTCCAAGTTGTTTTGTTCCAGCGTAATACATTAATCGTAATATTTATTATGTACTTCGTGATGTTGTATATTGTATATTTAGCATATTGTTCTCACGCCCATACTTATGCGGTTCGCTCCGCTTTTGCTAGGGAATCCATTGTTGTGTTTATATAGAGTCTTGCCTTCTTTGACATCCCATATGGGTATGTTCCTTGGCAATTGAGGCATTTTTCCTCTGGTGTATTTTATATCCTTTCTATCCTTCCATGCTATTTAATAAGAGTATGACTGTGCATTTATGACTTTTTGTGTGGGTTATAACGTTGACGTCATATTTATTTTGGAGTGTGTCCTCTAGCGATCTAGGCTGTTTGTATAGTGTGCCCACGATTTGTTTCTCATCATTTGAGTCCTTTACGAGCTTCACTCGTCTGGTCTTTGCCAATGTATTTAGTCTAAAGGTTGTTTATACTGGTTGCTTCTTTGAGCACCATATTTTAGTCGATTCAACGGTTAAGTTATTGTGACATTTACTTAATAACTTAGGGCATCTGCTAGTGTACTAGCTTGCCTGTCTTTTATTGTGTATTGGTGTACATATGTTCAGCCCGTTGTGGGTGAAGAAGTATCGTTGCCCTTAACTCGAGCATACAAGATCGTTACCTAATTCAGTAGTGTTTATGTTCTCAGTTGGAGAGTAATTCCCCTTATGCCCCTCTTGTGGGTGGTGATTATTACCGTCGTATAAGTTCTTTTGGATACTAAGAAATGTGTTGGTGTGAGCAATTATCGAACCTTATGAGGATTTTTACTTATATTTATTCGCCCATTTAATGGGTTTTCGTGGTTGTCATCAGGTTGACTACCACTCTCTCCTCTTTCGGGAGGTGTCTTTTAATTTTATTGTGTATTAGTTATTCCTTTGCGGAGTTATGACTTAGTCATGTTTTATTCAAAGTTTTTGGTTCCTCTAATCTCGTTGGTTCAATTGGAACTCTTCTCGTTAATTTACTTTAGATAGTTATTTGCATTGGTTTGGATTTGCATCACTAACCTTGGTATGGAGTTGACTACTTCTTATGTTTCTTACACTGCTTGTCTACATGTATGGGGTACCCTACTGATGCATTGCTACTTACTTGACTAACTTATAAATAAGTCTGTCAAGCCCACAAGCTCCTATGGAGTGTGGTCTTCCCATATCTCGTTTTGTATACTCGTAGTGTCTGTCATGCGTTTGTGAAGTATTCTGTTATCAATCTCCCTTTTTAATTTGTGTTGGGGATATCCCGAGGGAATTTCCTTTTGGTTCCCTGGGTTCCTAGTCCAATGGGTATAATTACATATCTTTCACTCGATAGATGTTTGTGGTATTCCGCCCTAATGGTGAAGTTGCCCTTAAGTGGTACAAGGTGATCTTTCTCCTCTGTCATTTGTTTCGATATTGACATGAGTTCCCTGATATTTTAAGGAGATTTGTGATTTCCTCGTATTGATAAGTTATTGTTGTTTTATTGTTTGGTAAGTCCTTTGTTGGAGTTACTTATGTGTTGATTCTAATTACTGTCAGCTGGTTACCATGCGTGCAGTTTGACGCTTTCTTCAAAGTTTACCCTATTCTTTGGTTTACATCATTTGGGGTAATTCCTGAGTTTCATGGCAAAGATTTGTGTTCTTCTTTTTATGGGAGTCTCTATTATGATCTGGTTTTAACCAGTTTCCATTACGTGCCATGTTATCTTACATGTTATTGTTCAATTTGTATATATATGAAGGGTAGCAGGAGGCGGTACTTTTGCCCTCCTAGACTTGTGTCCTTCTAAAGCTACATTGAGTACTTTCACTTAAACTGGTGTTTACAGTCTTTAGACTTGTTACCTTGTATTACTGTTTAGGTTGTTTGTCATTGTTTAGCTCATATTGTCACTTTCCTGGCAGTCGTCGTGTTAGTGGACGACGTGTCTTAAGTACGTGTTCCCTCCTGTCACCTATTGTTTGGCGGGACGCCAATGGTGGTAGCCATTCCCCTTTTTAATCAAAAATTTCATACAATGTTCGATGTGATCTAATGAATTATCAATGTATAACTGTAATTTGTCATCTGTTCGCCCTTAGTTGGTTATGGCATCCCTTGGTATGGTTAGTGCCTTGGGTGGCAATTATTCAATTGTTCAGCTCCGATTTGCGTTTAAGGTTGCGATCGGTTTAAGTATTAATTCTATTGTAATGTAACATTGTCAATGTTGGTCCTACTAAGGACTAGTATGTTCTTTTGTTCTTCCAGTATTTTTTTATGTATTGGCGTATGCCATTATGGGCGTAGGATTACCCTAATTGTCTCGTGGTTATGTTCTACCATCATTCTTTATAAAAATACATTCAGGAGTGAACTGTGATTTCACGAGTATTCGTATTCGACACCTTATTCGTTAGATTGCATGTATTTAGTTGTCTGTAGCTTTTATACTTTGGTTCCTTGTTTATTCCTAATGTAATTAATTGTGACCACTTGTAGAGAGTTTCGGGAATCATCCAACCCTGATGTGATCAGTATCAGTGTTGAACTATCCTTCCACCCCAATTTGTGTTCAGCTTCCCTTGACCTGTACCGGATCAAGTTCCACCTCCCACGTCAATTTCAAACCATTAAATAATTTTGACAAGTTTGTTATGTCATTTGGTTCATAGGCCGATATTATTGATTAATTATTGTTTAATGGTTGTAGTTTGTTATGGGCTGGAGTATGCCCTTTAGTTGTAATGTTCGGACTAGTCGGGTCCTCCCATGGTTGCAGTTTCGAATTCTACGGGTTTTGTGACCCAATGGTGACAAGTTGTAGTTATAGAATTTGTACTATAATCGTATGAATATTTAGTGATTACCGGTAGTCATGACCTACACGGTCTTGTAAAATTCAATCCTAACTGCTGTCATTCTTGTAGTTACCGTTGCAACCATAGGTGCAGTTTGTAGTTATAATCGCAGTTGTGGTTATATTGCAGTTGTAGTTGTAGCATTGATCGCAGTTACGAGATTCGCACTGAAGTTGTATGAAAGTTTGGTGATTCCGTGGACATGTTGCACCTGTGGCTTACACAGTTTGAAAATTCAGTTGTATTTGTCGTTAAGTTATAGTTGTGATTGTAGTCATAATTATAGCCATAATATAGCCATCATTGTAGCACTTGCTGTAGCAAGTGCGAGGTAGACGGAATTGTGAGTAGTATTGGCTATAGCGCTTACTGTAGGAAGCGCGCCATGTAGGTTTTGAATTATTGTGCTTTCATGACACTTCGGTCTTTGAGTATGGTTTAGTGATTAGTCTTGAAAAGGGTAGTTTGGAGTTATTTCGGTTCGTTAAGGTATTGTAAGTTTTCTAGAGTAATTCTATTTCTAGGTTCTCTGAGTAGGCTATTTCTGAGTTTTGTTGAAAACTCCCTCATGGTAGGAGAGGTTCCTGACGCATGTTCATGCAGTCAATGTATTAAGTTAAGGATGTGCGGTTTCCTAGATCGCGCTATGTACTAGTACCAGCGCCTAAGGTTCCCACAAAATTCGGGGTATTCTGCCCCTGGTGACTCTTTCCCCCTTCTAGTAGCTCGTATCGGCTGGGGTCTGCTCGCGTGGCTACCTCGTGGTGCTTCGGGTTCAGCAGATGGAGTCTATAGTTATCCTTGGTACGACATTCCTTTCCTTGAGTGTTATGTTATAGTAATTTTAGGAGTTTCGCTCGTAAGCTCATATGGTTATTTTGATGTAGGTCAGGTTTTACTGAGTCTCTAGGTTGTATCCGTTGGAGCTATTCCCATTTTGAGAGAGACTTCTATGTATTTCTTGGTGACATCTATTACATTGCTTCTATGGGTGATACTCGAGATGTGGGCAGCGGCGGGTGGGGTACTACTGTTGTTTCCTGGGATGTTATTCCATCAAGCTAGTGCGGCGACTACCGTCTCAACGCTTTTCAGGGTTACAGGACCTCCATCACCCCCGACATGCCTCTTCTCGACACCCGCAATCCAGTCGTATTATTACTTGATAGTTTACCGTGTAGAAATCAATAACACAGATATCATTAAGGCTAATTTGTTACGCATTTCGTTTCTAAGACACTGGTTCGTTTAAGACCAGGCGGCTCGTACCTCACAAACGTTTCCCGTATTTCCCAAGTCTATGCTCACTATCTAATCCTATATCTCGTCATCAGAGCGGTACTCCGCTCTGATACCACTTTTGTAACACCCCACTCTATAAACCCGTAATAATCACTCCCGTAATAATCACTCTCGTAACATAATTAAAGACGTCTCACAGCGGAAGTTAAACACATTAATCCTCACTTGGGTGTCACATGCCATTACTCGCCCATGCGAGTAACGAAGCATATCCGAAATATAACAAATGACAACAACGACTAACCGCAGTGATGAACGAGATATTTACTACGTTATCCTATATACAAACCGGTACCTATAACAAGTGAGCACTTAAGAATTCCCAGATTACAACGTACTAACATGAAATAATCCTAGAAGCGTAATAAAAGTCGAGGTCATCTACCCACGATCCCGCACTCCGGCGTCAATCATCAATCACCTGAAACATAAAATATCGGTGCCCATGGAGGGCTCAGCACTTGGCCGAGTATGTTAAACTATGTTGTCCTAGACCCTTTAGGTCACTTAGGTCAATTAGCCGTCTGAACATGAGGTTGATTACATGCTGGTTCATTTTGCAGTTTATATACAGCAGTAAATAACATGCATAAGCATACAGTAATCCATCAAAGTGACATCCCATACAATCCACGACATACCAGATACCCTGTTCTATAAACAGTCACACAATATACAGTAAACATTTATACAAACACGTAGTTACTTCATCGAGATGTTAGTAGTTTTTCCTTTAAAATTATATTAACCACCATTTAGTCTTACTCTCAATACCATTGGGCGTCATGTTAGGACAACCCGGAAATAACCTTACTGGACAGTAGTCCTCCCGTACACACGAAGTGCTCATTGCCAAGGATCACTCGATCCTGGGGCTTCCACTTGCCTAATAAAGGCATCCATGAATGGCCGAAGCCGTGTGCCAAAGTCGGCACCCTGGTCCAACAGTCTATCTAGGCCGTCGGAATATAGAGGGAGTCGGTCGATACGACGTTATACTCCGGTGATCACCAATGCGCAACCAACTAGTCGAGACTAATTGGATTCCTATACCATGTACCATAACCAACACTCTCCAGTATGTGATTAATCCTTAATCAACTACCCTAAGTAAATTCTTAGGTCTAGGAGAAGTCTTTACCATTTATTATTTTTGAAGTCTCATGTACCTCCCTAGAATTAGTCTAGGTTATAGTCATGTTCGAGTATCAAGCTCTAGAGACTGGGGATCCCGAGTCTCGTTCCTAAGTGTTTTACTTAGGTTAGTTAGGGATAAAGTTCCCGAATATTAGTATTCCAACCGCATAAACAATCATAATAATATTGTCCGAAGACGTCGCGCACAGTAATAATCGTTTGCCAACCTTATAAATAATCCACACAATCATGCATAGCAAACATATCGCTCTTGTCACATAGTCAATCAATACCCGAACCGAGGCTTCCCTCAGAGGTTCGGACCACACAATGAACATACCGTACACCGTAGGGCGCTAGCGTGACAATCCCTGTGCAGTCTCTAGCGCTCACAATGCTCGTGCCAACCAACTCGTACCTCTGGTACATGTGTTGTTCTAATATCAGTATACATGTATAATTTGCACTCGCTTAACCATCATAGACCAAACTCTAACTCCCATCCGTAGCTAACCCCTTAGTTGATTGCTTGTTCAACTTGACGTTCATAAATTCTTAAGGGTTCACATTTCAGCTACTTGTTATTCTTTACGAGTGTGTAATTGTTGTTACGATAGTAATACTTGCCACGTGGAAGTTTCATTCTCAATTTGTTTATGCATTATCGGGTCACATGCACGCATGTATGAAGTCTACACATTACGTTATCCGAAATAGTTTTCGTAGTTTGTTTACGAACATACGCGGACATTTATACATACATAAGTACGCATGTTTTATAGTTGTAGTTATGCGTTGTCGTTCTCGCACCCTTGTGCACACACGTAAGATGCTATATATACACCCGTATATGCGTGTAACTTTATTGTCGTTACATTCGTGTTTTACATGTAATCGTATAATCCCGTATGTGACTCATTACTCATATTATATCCTCATGCCATGTTATAGATTCGCATTATATAGATTATAGAGTCCTTGTATTAAAATTCCAACCACACCATATACTTCCAAAATTCACCAACTTGACCCATCATCTTATGTAAATACCTATAATGTATATATATTCCTTAATAATCCCCTGTAATATATTCCTTCATAACTTAATATAATGTCACATCATATCACCCAAAAACTTCATATTATATTCTGTCCAAGTTCTAAAAATTCCCAAAGTAACCCATGTATTCTCGGCAATTCAATTCTTCTCCCCGTACCTTTTTGATTATTTATATAATCAACCCATATATTATAACTACTACATTCCTCACCTTGTTAATGCATAACTCAAGGTTTCCAAACATTATATACCTATATACAATGTGCATATTACCGAATAGCACCACTATTTTCGGAAATTCTAATCTCTCCGACATAGTTTGATTATTTACAGAATTTACCCCCATCTTCCGCACTTATCACATTATTAACATTATCACTTATAACCTAAGGTATTTAAACCTCATAATATACTTGTGCATATATGTATATTATTGAACAGTCTTGACATGCTACCCAAATTTATTTATCCACCCATATCTCTTTTATTTACACTATAACCCCTTTGTTTTGTAACCTTTAATTTTAATACTTAAAACTCTATAATATACACCTTAATTATTTTAAATACCAAAACTAACCCAATATTTTCCCTAAATTTTCGAACAACCCCAAAGGTTGTTCCAATTCCCATCTCCACCCAGATTTTCAGTTAATTACAAAGTAACCCCTAAGTTTTATAAAATGTTACATTTTAATACTTAAACTATATGTTATACTTCTTAATTAAATATATTACAAAACCAACTCATAATTTACCCAAATTCACATACAGACCCTTAAGGTCTTTTAAATTCCATTCTAGCCCCTAATCCTTCGGAAATTACATTATATACCCATAGGTTTTTAAATTGTTACACGTTAGTACTTAAACATATATTAAAATCCTTAATTAATTAATTCATCAAGACTCACCCAAAAACCTTTGAATTTCCAAACAAACCCCTAGGGTCTTAATATTTATTTCCAACACCCATCTTTTCGACAATTACATAGACACCCCTTTTCTTTTTATAAATGTTATTTTTGACAAAATCTCTTTAAATACCCAAATAGTTATTTTCATCATTTTAATTTGGTCAACCCCATGTGGTCAAGGTTGACCACCTAAATTATCCCTTTGACCTAGTTTTTTTTCTTTATGAAAATACTCCAATTAATTCTCTATTTTACAATTAACCCTTAGTTTAATAAAATTCACATTTTGTATTATATACTTCCTAAAATCAACCCTTCTCGGTTTGGAATACACTTGGTGCCGTATATTTCTTTTATTTATGTTTTGACCCCCTATACAATTCATTTATTTACTAAAATATCTTATAAGGTTTTAAATTCATCTAAACCATTTTATAAGCTTGTAAATATACCAATATTTTTCTAATATATCCGTAGGTGGTTATATGTACTAGTATTATTATTTTACACCAGAAACTTATACAACCTTTATATTAACTTATAAATTCAATAATAACTGTTTAAGGCTCAAGATTCCCATAATAACATAGCCTATTTACATGGCTTTAAAAGTAGCATAATCACAACTTTTAAATGGCATTATAATGTTCTCTAAATTATATTATGTTACGGTTTGCAAACAGAATTTATAATAACATCGTTAAATCATTTTCTTTCCTTAATCACTTATGAGCTAGCCTTAAATAAGCCATTTTTCTTCCATTAATAACTTGTAAACAAGTTAATAGCCACTAACAATTTACCTCACTAATCAAGTACTTACCCCTTAATTTTCTGCACATATGTAGGATCTAAACAGCACTTATATCTACAAATACTCTCGGCACTAATTCCTTTCTTACATTCACAATCCTAAAAACATCAAAATGTGGTTTAGGTGTTTTTACCTTGTTTTGATCTCCAAGAATTTCTCCACCATTAATTTCTACCTATTTTACGGTTCAAGCAGTAGGTTATATACTTAACCTATTTAATTTATTTATTTTCCTTCATCATTTATATACAACCACAACCTTAATAAACTGCTAGTATATAGCTTCACTAGTCACATATTTAGCCATTACTTCCCACATATATTAGAGTTTAAGCCACACTCTCATACCATGTTTTCTCGGTTGTACGTAGCTTTATTAATTAATAAACCCTAAGGCATAAAAGAGGTCTTAAAGCATGTTTACCTTAATATAATCACCAAGGAGATTTTCCAGCCACCCACGCCCACTCTTCTCGGCTTTTTAAGATTTGGAATTTCTTCCTCTCGTGACTTGCTCCAGAGCTTTCGGTTTTCTATTGGGGTACCAACCATTCGGTTGGCATTTTGGCAAAAGAAAACTCTATTAATCACTATTTTAAGTCACTAGCTTAAGGGGTACTAAGCATGGTATTTAAGTAATACGATTAGTGGTCTTTACCTTGGTCTTGGAGGGAATTCTTTTGCAACTTGCGGACAGCTAGACAAAAGAGGAAGTGCTTCAGTTTTTGTCCATGAAAGATTAAGAAAGGAGGAAGGTTTAACACAGCTAAGGACTATCGTTGGTTACCTTATTTCCCAGCCTCTTGAGTGTTGTGTTCTTGGGGGATCTTTGGCTCAATGAAGCAGCTGAAAGAGCCACATGAAAGGAGGGTCATTACCTAGATGTTTGCTGGTGTTTAAACGGTGCTCTCGGTACACCTAGACAAGGGAAAGTTGCTTCAGTTTTTTTGTCCAAGAAAATGACGGAGAGTGAGGCTAGAACATCCATAAAGCAGTCCCGTTTTACCTCACGATTTGGAGCTCTCTACACGTGGGTTTTATGCGTTGTTCTATCCACTACAGCCGGTGGACTTGGAGCTGGGGAATAGGACCGTGAAGGGAGTTGCTGTCTTATGGAGAAGAGGTAAGGTATTAGTAGTATCTGAAGCAAAGGATGGAGCAAAATCTGATGAGAAACAAGCTGGAACCGAGAAGAACAGGGGAGGAGAATGGAGTTGTTTCTTACCAGTTATTTTTTTTTTTTTCTTCTTCTCTTCTGCTGTTGTTATTTATACCGAGAAGCTTTTCGTGTGTGCTGAGTTACTTGTTTTGGTGTTGTGTTTCCGCAACTGTTTCTACGAACTATGATTCTACCGAGAATGAAAGGATGTGACTGGAGTTTTTTTTTTTTATGTATTAGGGAGGGTGAGTGAGCTGTAGTATGTAGTATAAGGGAGGAAAAAAATCAGCAAGAAGGGAAGTATACCGTGAGGAAAAATGGAGAAGATGGAGGTGGCTTCTACTTTGTTTCAGTCGATTCTGGGAGGGGGAGACTTCTGTAATTTTTTTCCTGCCCCGGTTGCATTAGGATGAGATAACAGAGGAAAGTAGAAGCTAGCGTGTAGTCTGGAAGGAAAGAAAATCGGTACAGTATGGAAGACATGGGGAGAAGAGAAAAGTAAGGTTAAATTGTACTTGCCTTTGTACTTTAGTATTTGTTTATGAGTCTAATGATGTCTATTTTTTTTTGTGTAGGTGACCGGCTGGGATGAAAAATTGGAGGGAGTTTGAAATTTCCCTTAACTAAAATTGTGACACTAATTGTACATATATATATATGACTATATTAATATGTTACATTGTTACTTATAGTATTTTATTTTAGAGGTGTGTATATGTGTATAATTTGTGTTTATGATTTGTTTGGAGTGTACAAAATATTTATACAATTTATTTGGGTGATATTAGTGGTATTTAATACATGTACTAATATGTTACATGTGATGTTACATTTAGGAGTCGGTTTCTCCTTAGTAATATTTTTTCTTTGGTTAGAGATTTATATATATATTTAATGTCCATTTGGACTATCTATTTATACAACAATATTTATAACAATTATTGCTCATGATTTAATTAAATCCTTATTAATTAAGGTAGTAATTATTCGGGGTATTTCAAATATATTTGATTTGTTAGGAGGTTTCTTAAATCCTAAAATCACTCAACTATAAATAAATATTGGAAATACAAATGCCACAAAACGTGTCAAATAAAGCACTATATTGTTCAACTCGTGTCAAATTAAATCACTATGTTGTTCAACTAGTGACACATAAAATCACGAGTTGAGCTAGGTCTTCATTTTATCTGTCACGAGTTGAGCAATGTAGTGATTTAATTTGACACGAGTTGAACAATATAGTGATTTAATTTGACACGAGTTGAGCAAAATAGTGACTTTGTTTGACATTTTTTTTTGGCATTTTAGTAACAAAGAAATGACTGTTAAAAACCGTTTCATATATTGATTTTTATTTTTTAAAAGAAAAACGAGTGCCCTAACGCTATTCCGGATAGTTTGGTAAAAAAAAATTATACTACAGTTAGTAAAATCACTATTCATCAAGTATAAACTTCTTTAATTAAATCACAGTTATATCAATTAATGAAAAAAGCTACACCCACACTTTGTTACCTGTTTAAAACGTTAATATGATTTATGGTAAAAAATTATGATAATTATTTGTATAAATTATGGAAATTAATTGGTGTAATTATGGTACTATATTGGTCTAAATTTGTAAAAATTAGTATAAATTATGTGTTTAAAACTCTATATTCTTTTTTTATGGTACAAAATAATTTTGAAAAAATCTAAGAAATATTTACTTTTTCAATGTTGTAAGATATTTTAATAATTTTTATAATATTTTAAATATATTTTTATATTTATCTATATTCTATAGTATTTGTATTTTTTGTGAATTTTAGTGAATTTGTTAACACTTAGGGGCATATTGTGAACTTTAAAAGTACTTTGATAACTAGTAGGGGTATTTTTGTATTTTTTGCTTCTGGTCAATGACATAGTGGTATTTCATGGACTTTTGAAAAAATATAGTGGCATTTCGTGACTATCTTTTTGAGGGCATTTCATGAATTAGCCAAAAATATAATGGCATTTCATGAAATTTCCCTTCAAAATATGAGAGAGATGACGGGTTGGAAAATTTTTTCCCCAAGGTTCTTGAATTTTGCTCTAAATATAATATTGAAGTTTCGGATATGAATGCTTCGTATATTCCCCAAGGAAGATCTAAGAGATTTGCTCGACATTGCACATATTTTCATCACTATCAGATTAAGGTGTTTCTTGCAATCATTGATCTTTAGCTTCAAGAATTTAACAATCAGTTTGATGAGACAAATATGGAGTTGCTTATTTTGATGACAAGCAAAAAGGTGCTACAGTTGTCAAAGATACCAGGTTTTCAAACCTAAAAGATATTAGTCAACTTTCAATGAAGTTGGTGGAGACTTCTAAGCACCTTATATATTCAGAAGTATATAAGCTATTGAAGTTAGTGTTGGTTCTTCCAGTAGCGACGACAAGTGTTGAAAGAGGATTTTTTGCATTGACTTTTGTAAAGAGTAAACTCATAACAACATTGAAGATCGATTTTAAATTGATTGTTTAGTTTGTAACACCCCCGTCTATTAATCCTAACTCTCACATAAACGCTTCAAACAGTATTAAAAATACATTAATCACACACACCTCGCAGCGGAACACTCTCACTAACTAGGAGGGGGTGTCCACAACCATCCATCCGTCTGCTTAACCATCCATCCGCAGTGACACGAGGTTAACACACATCATGATAAATCCACATAACTCTAAGAACTAGTGAGCAGCTATCCAAGATTCAATTATACATCGATCATCACTTGATGTATCTATTACAATGACATATCCATGATTCCTCTACACATATACGACTAGTCAAATTTAAAGCCATACCAATCCCGCATCGCGGTACACCTGCAAAATGTGGTTGCCAAAAGGCTCAGCACGAGGCTGAGTATGTTGAACTAGATGATCCTAATTGCCTTTAGGCCACATGAGTTAATTAGCCGTCTTGATTTAGCATGCTATTCAATTTCATGTTGTACCAGTTTACAAATATATATAAAAGACTGTAAAAGCGGAATGTAACACGCAACAGTTCACACAAAACAACATATAATAACCAGCACAATAGTCCACCAGATCGAAATCGTAATCGCAAAGTTTCGTTATTCAATCGTCTAGAGCCCCGCTCCTACCAACTCTCTAATCATCCTTTGGGTGTCACGTTAGAGGACAATTCCCCATTAACAACCTCACCAAGTTTTAGTTATTATGGACAGTAGTCCCATTGTCAATGATTCGAGATCATTTGACTTCCCCGAGTCTCGTGAGAAATCGGTGGCCGAAGCCGTGTGTACCTACGTTAGTACCCAACGCCAACGATCTCAAGATGAATCATCGGATTCCTCAACGAGGAGCTCCATGCCTGGACTCCACTCTGGTGATCACACTGCGCAACCACTGGAAGGATGCAGACCAGGATTTCTCCATACACATATCACACCACCTCATAACCTACCATTTGATGCCCCGTAGGGTCTTACACATTACCAAGGAGAGATCTAGGTTATATTCATGTTCTGGTGCCAATGCCTAAGGTTGGTTATTACCGAACGAACCTTTCTTCCTAAGTTTTAAGTCCTAGGTAAATTGAATATTATGACAGTGTCGTACTTTAATGCGTTACCATCCTTGCTCGGATCGTAGTCGATTAATAATTGATATCCATAGCCAAAGGAGTTAGTGCACCGGTAATCAGACGCTAAATAACGAGCAGATAACATTAATAAGCACATGCATTTTCAACCATATCATCGTAAGCATTAGCACAAGATATTGAAACTCCAAAGAATCCACAGGGTTCAGACCATAGAATCCAAAATACACTTACACCGTTGTCGCTCGCGTGATATTCCCGCGTAGGCTCTAACGCCACAAGTGCTCGTGTCTACCACTCGTATTCTGGTATACACATTGTTCTAAATTCAGTACGTATGTGGCGATATTTCGTATCCAACTGTACTTCCAACCCGTGTGTCTAAGTCTTAATTGACCTCTGTTTATCTCGATGGTCGTAGCTTAAGGATTTAGATTTCAGCCACTCGTTATAGTTTACGAGTGGTGGTAGTTTTTGCTACCGAGTAGTATTTACCACATTGGAAATTTTGTTCACGTTTGTTTAGTAATATCGGTTTACATGCATAACGGGAATAACCTTATTTGATGCATGACGTTTAAACATTCCGCTATACAAACTAATTAGCGTAGTTATATTTATGTAAGTATGCGGCTTATCTATACATATATATACAAACAATTACGTATATATTATAGTTTTATAGTTGTACCTATACGTCATTGTTTATGTACTGTTCGCGTGCATGTAAAATATTACCCCACTGTAAACATTTACAATACGGTTGTCATTACATTTACGTTTCCACTCGTAGTAGCACAATCTCGTATGTGGCTTGTTATTCATACTATATCCTCATGCTAAGTTACAAGCTCACATGATAAAATTTTATAGAGCCCCTCTTATAATATATTTCTTTCATACTTGATATAATGTCTCATTTATCATCCAAAACTTTATAATATATTATGTTCAAACTTTAAAATTCCCTAAACAGCCTGTATATATTGTCGGTAACGACAATCTCTTCCCTTCATAGTTTGATTATTTATGAGATTAACCCATATATTATAAACATTACATTTCTAGTCTTATTAAATTATAACTTAAGGTTTTCAAACATTATTATAACATATAATGTGTATATAATTTCCGAGTAGCCCAATATTCTTCCGGAAATTCCTATGTCATCTCATATGTTTTGTATATTCACAAAACTACCCCATATTCCATACTTGTTATATTATTTACCTTATTAATTTATAACATAAGGCATATTAACATTATAATATACATACATATGTATATTTATATTTGCGGATAATCCCTCAGCTTATTCAAGTTGATTGTTCACTCGCATCTTTCTTTATTTACACTTTAACCCACCTTAATTCCATAAACTTACAATTTAATCCTTAAACTTTATGTTATACAATCTATTTATTTAAAATACCAAACCAGCCTCTAAATTCCCCATAAATTGCGTACAACCCCTATAAGTATCTCAAATTCATTCGGCATCCCTAACTTCCGGTTATTTACACATTAACTCCTAAAGTTTTATAAATGTTACATTATGACATTTAAATTATATATTATACTATTTAATTTATCTAATCACCAAAGCTAACCTAAAATATCTCTAAAATCCCAAAGCAGCCCCTAAGGCTCTTATAATTCCATTACAACCCACTAATTTTCAGAAATCACAAAAACAACCCCAAATACTTTTATAAGCTTACATTTTAACTTAATACTTCATTAAATTTCCAACTAAATAATCTTGGTCAAACCTCACATATGGTCAAGGTTGACCACTCCAACACTCCCTTTGACCCATAATTTTTATTATTTACGGTAAACACCCCTATTATATTCTCAATTACACTTTGACCACAATAACAATTCTTTTTGTTTATAAATGGTATTTATAACGTTTATAATTTATTTGAAATATATATTAACCTTATGTTTAATTTAGTTTACACTTAAATTCATCCATAATCATAACAAGAGCCCCTAGGTGAATATTTCCCTTAAATTCACCCCTTTACACCAATCATTTCCAAAATTATAATTTCACCCCAAAAGTTTAATGATTAACATTTAAAGCCTTAAATAACCATAATTAAATCTCCTAAATACATACCCTCACTCATAATATAATCTAAATCTTCAAATGGCATTAAAATGTCTCAAACCCACGTATTACCCACGGTTTTCTACAGAATTTGAAATAATACTATTTAATCATTTTTTTCCTTAATCACTTATGAGATAGCCTTAATTAAGCCATTAGTACTTAGTCTCCCAAATAAACTATTTAGTCATTTATTTTCTACATACGTGTAGGATTTAAATAGCACATACATAAACAATTACCCTCTCGGTTTGCATCACTCATGACTAATTTTCTTAAGCCATTTTTTTATTAACATCTATTTATCCCACTAATCAAGTACTCACCCCTTAATTTTCTACACCTTTTTAGGATCTAAACAACCTATACATTTATTAATGACCATTTAAAGCTCAAAATAATAATAATTACATGGCCTAAATGTATGACCTTAAAAATAGCAAAGTAATTATTTTAAAATAGCATTCCAAATGTCCTTAAAATTTTGCTATCACTACAACAATGTTGATTTGTCGGGGCAATATATATGTTATCAATTACGGCAATATAAAAGTTGCACCTAAAACTAATAAGAAATAGAGCATTGTCTTAGTGCACTAATTGTTGATGTCAAATAGTGCAATTTTATTTTTTTGCCCCCTTAGGTACGTTACTACAACACATGTGTGCAGCGGTGGGGTTGTAGAGAGTATCAATTGGTGCAAGTGTAAAGGGTGCACTAATTGACGACATCAAATAGTGCAACATTAGGATTCGCACTAATAGATAATATATCATCCTGTAAGACTTTATCAATTGGTGCACTTGTGACTGTTGCCCCTAAATTAGACATAATAAAAAGGGGCAAATTAAAATTTGTGCACCAATAAATGATATTAAATGGTGCATCTCACTACTCGCCCTCATAGGTGTAATCTGTTGGTGCATCTTTATCTAGTTGCACTAATATGTTTTCGTTAAATTTCATAGAAATAGATAGTGTCAGTTAGTGCACACGTTTTAATTTGCACCAATGGCCCCAATTAACAGGTGAAATATTTGATCTGTTCTAATTATCGTTTTCCTCTTTGTTCAACCCTAGTTTCAATCCCAGCCTCATCGCAATCAATTTTCATTCTCCTCATATTCTTTTCTTTTTACGCTCTTAATTCTTCTGTCGAACTCCTCTAGCGAGAACGATTGCATTCTTGTTACCCGTAAGGCAGATTTTGAATTGTCAACCTAACTGCTACCAAAAGGAAAAAAAAGAGGTGGTGCTCTTGACGAGAAAAAGGAGGTGGTGGTGGTTCAATACAGAGAGTGAAGAAGGATGAAGTGGAGGCGAAGATCGTTGCTTGGCAGAGCGCCGGGGTGGCGTGTTACAAGAAGTAACGTTCCTGCATTCCTAACGAGCTAATGTTCTACAGAACAACAACTCAACACTTACCTTGCAAGCTGTCATGAAGAGAAACAACCACAGAGGAAAGGAGCGCGCACAGAGAGAGATAGAACAGGATGTAGAGCAATGGATATACTTGTCTGTATTATTTCTGTACCGAAGAGGTATTTATATGAATGTTAGTTGCTGAGTTACAGCACTAACTGATTACAGTGTATAAAGGAATGGATATGTAAACTAGCACGTGACTCTTATTTCAATACAATTCAGTTATGTAATATTCCCTGTAACAAATCTCCCCCCTTTGGAGAACCTTGACCTCAAGGTTTGAAGTTTGGAAATCTGCGCAACAGATCATAGAAGTACTCCCATGTAGCTTCTTCCTCTGGCAAATCAAGCCACTTAATGAGGACCTGGGTAGCAGCCTTTCCTTGTCTGTTTACCATTTTTCTGTCCAATATACGCTCAGGTTCATGTGCCAGGACATCAGAAACAGCATCAGGTAACTGAGTTGAAAATGAAACAGTGCCAACATGGAGTTTCAGCTGCGAGACATGAAAAACCGGTGGATTGAGGAAGATGCCGGTAATTCCAACTTATATGCCCTTGTACCACATCTGTCAAGGACTTTGAATGGCCCAAAGTACTTGGGTGACAGCTTCTGATTACTCCTTGATACCACAGAATGCTGTCTATAAGGTTGCAATTTCACAAAAACCAAATCTCCAATCTCAAATGCTCTTTCAGATCGATGACGATTACTCTGCTGCTCCATTCTGTGCTGTGCCCGTAACAGATGAAATTTTAAAATCTGAAGCATGTTTTCCCTTTCCTGAAGACATCTAGCAACAACTGCCACTCGAGATTCTCCCGGCAAATAAGGAAGATGCTGTGGTGGCACTTGCCCATACACAATTTCATACGGAGTTAGTTGAGTAGCAGTGTGGTATGATGTGTTATACCAAAATTCAGCCAGTGGCAGATATTTGCTCCAAAGATGTGGACGGTCACTGCACATGCATCTCAGATACGTCTCAAGACATCTATTCACTACCTCAGTCTGTCCATCAGATTGAGGGTGATAAGCAGATGAGAAATTCAGATCAACTCCTTGCAGAGTAAATAACTCACGCCAGAATTCACTGAGGAAGATGGTATCTCTATCACTTGTGATAGAACGAGGAAAGCCGTGAAGTTTAAAAACATTATCCAGATATACTTGTGCAACAGAAGCAGCTGTATAAGGATGTTGCAAGGCTAGGAAATGTGCAGCCTTACTTAGCCTATCAACAACAACCAATATGACTGTTTTACCAAAAGACATGGGCAAGGAATCAATGAAATCCATGGAGATGTCTTGCCATACCTCATCAGGGACAGGAAGAGGTTGCAGTAAGCCTGGATATGCAGAGTGATCATACTTGCAACGTTGACATTCCTCGCAAGCCCGAATAAATGCTTGAATCTCCTTGGCCATTCCCTTACAATAAAACAATGCTTTAATTTGCTGATGAGTGGCCTCCCTTCTTGAATGTCCACCCAAACCAGAAGAATGCAGCCACTGTAAAATTTTTGTGCGAAGCTGTGCAATATTTGGAATGACAATCTTGCTCTTCCGACGAAGGACATCTTTATGCCAAGAATAATGCTTATGACTCTCCTTATTATGTTTCAAGTCATCTATGATAGATGCAGTGATAGGGTCAGCAGAATAACCAGCTTGAATCTGCTGTAGCAAATCGCATTCCAACACAGACAACGCAAAATTTAGAATTTCAGATCCATCTTTTCTTGAAAGTGCATCGGCTGCCAAATTTTCTTTTCCCTGTTTGTATTGAATCTCATAATCAAACTCCAACAGTTTGGGTAGCCACTGCTGCTGGATGGGAGTATTGAGTCTTTGCTCAAGTAAATACTTGAGACTACGTTGATCTGTTCGAATTATAAAATGTGCATGCAACAGGTAATGTCTCCACTTCTGAACTGCAAAAACAAAAGCCAGCAACTCTTTCTCATAGATAGACAACAACAGTTGCTTGCCCTGCAAATGTCAGCTTATATGCTAAGGGATGTCCTTCTTGCATTAGAACTGCACCGATCCCCTGGTTACTTGCATCTGTTTCAACCAGAAATGGTTTGTCGAACTGAGGCAGAGCAAGAACAGGAGCTTCACATAATGCAGTCTTTAACTATTAAAAGCTAATGTAGCTTCTTCAGTCCAATTAAAGGAATCCTTCTTAGTCAAGAGAGTAAGAGGTCTTGCGATTGTACCAAAATTCTGCACGAATCTTCTATAATATCCCGCAAGTCCCGAAAATCCACGAAGTTGCTTGAGATTTTTGGGAACTGGCCAATCAGCTACAGCTTGAACCTTAGCTGGATCAGTGGAAATGCCCTTAGCTGAAATAAAATGGCCCAAGTACTCAACTTTGGATGTAGCAAACGCACACTTGCTAGCTTTGGCAAACAGTTGATGCTGTCGCATCAGATCAAACACCTGTCTTAAGTGACTGATATGTTGCTCCAAAGAGCTGCTGTAAACCAATATATCATCAAAGAAAATGAGAACAAACTTCCTCAAATAGTCTTTGAATATCGAATTCATCAAGCCTTGAAATGTAGCTGGAGCATTAGTTAAGCCAAATGGCATAACTAAATATTCATAGTGGCCTGAATGGGTTTTAAATGCCGTTTTATGTACATCTTCAGACTCCATTCTTACTTGATGATACCCAGCCCGTAAATCAATCTTGGAATAAACACAAGATCCACCCAACTCATCCATGAGATCTTCAATCAAAGGAATCGGAAACCGATCTTTGATTGTTAAACTGTTAAGATTTCTGGAATCAACACATAGCCTCCACGTTCCATCCTTCTTTTTAACTAACACAACAGGTGATGCAAAAGGACTAGAGCTTGCTTGAATGGTCCCCTGATCCAGCATCTCTTTCACCATTTTATCAATTTCGTTTTTCTGATGCACTGCATATCGGTATGGCCTCTGATTGACAGGATTTGCTCCAGCAACCAATGGAATTTTGTGATTGTGTTCTCTGCGAAAGGGAGGAAGTTGAGTTGGAGCTTGAAACACATCATCAAATTCTGTCACCAGCGCTTCCACTGCAAGAGGTCTGTGCTGAATCTGAACTTCTGTATGCAGCGCATGTATCTCAGAAATGCTTTCTTCTTCAACATTCCTCAAACAAAGCATGAACAACTGGGATTTATTCTCCTGAACAGGAACCAAGCGCTTGGCTCTAACGTCCCTTACCGATCCCTGCTTAATCCCATTCAACACCATCTTTCGTGAACCAATCTTGAACTTCATAACCAAGTTTCTGAAATCCCACTTGATCGGTCCCAACTGCTCCAACCATTGAATCCCCAAAACCATGTCGCAACCACCCAAATTAATCACCAAAAAATCCGCCTGAAATTCAGATCCTTGAAAGGTCCAACTGAATCCCTCAACGCGACTTAGTACTTGTAAAGTACTACCATCAGCCACGGAAACTTTGGTGTTATTCACCGATTGAAGCCGACACCCTAATTTCTCTGCGACAGACTTGTCCAGAAAATTATGCGTGCTACCGGAATCAATAAGAATAAAGATTGGCGTTTCTTATGTAATCCCCTTAGCCGCATTGTACGATAATCCGAAGTTCCGGCCAAGGCATTGACAGAAATTTGTAATTCCTCATCCATGGTATCAACTTCTTCAATAATCGACTCCGATTGCTCATCCTCCTCACATTCCAACATATAAAGCTGTGTCTTCTTATGTTTCAAATAATGACCCGGCGTATATTTCTCATCACAGTAAAAACAAAGCCCCTTAGCTCGTCGCTCATTCATCTGCTCCGAAGTTAAAAACTTCTTAGGCATCGGAGGTGGTTTAGGTATAATCGGTGCGACTGCTTCTTTAGGAGTAGGTAGAATGCCCTTCGACGGATTATTTACCGAGACATTCTTGGCTCCTTGCCAATTGTTGTGCCAAGAACGCTTTGGATGCGCCTGCTCATACAATTTCCCTAACAGAAGACAATGACGAATCGACTTTGGCTGAAACATCCTGACGTGCATCTGAGTGTCGATTCGAAGGCCAGCCAGATAAGCACTCACTAAGTAGTCTTCTGAAAAAGAAACTCTAGTGCGAATAAGCTCAAACCGATTATGATAATCCAAAATACCATCAGTTTCTTGCAAAGCCTTTAGCTCTGCGATCGGATCGTCAAGAACTTCTTCAAATCGTTCCCTGAGTAAAGCTTTGTAAGCTTGCCAATCAAGAAGCGTCAACTGACCTGCTTCCGATTGTGCGATGGACTGGTGCCACGTTGCGGCATGTGAATCAAAGTGGATCGCTGCTAATCCAACTTTAAGTTCCTCCGGTGTATGATCGATGTTGAAAAACTGCTCAACTTTGAACAGCCATTCCTTAAGCTTCTCGCCGGAGAAACGAGGAAAGTCAAGCCGAGCAAGACGAGTTACACCAGAGTAAGGCCTGCGACTGGATGTCTCACCAGAAGACTTGTCGGAAGTGTTCTCGCCTGAATTATTGGTGTGAAGATGCAAAGCTTCAAAGAGATCGGCAATACTCTTATCGATCTTTGCATTTTGCGTTTCGATCTTCTCATTCTGCTGAAGAAACATAGCCTGAATCTGTGGTTGAAGTGTAGCCTCCAACTCACGAACAGCATCTCTAATGAGCTGGCTATTTCTTGTTTCTGCCATAACTGCCACAGAATCAAAAATGGAATCTGATACCTTTGTTACAAGAAGTAACGTTCCTGCATTCCTAACGAGCTAATGTTCTACAGAACAACAACTCAACACTTACCTTGCAAGCTGTCATGAAGAGAAAGACAACCACGCAGAGGAAATGAGCGCGCACAGAGAGAGATAGAACAGGATGTAGAGCAATGGATATACTTGTCTGTATTATTTCTGTACCGAAGAGGTATTTATATGAATGTTAGTTGCTGAGTTACAGCACTAACTGATTACAGTGTATAAAGGAATGGATATGTAAACTAGCACGTGACTCTTATTTCAATACAATTCAGTTATGTAATATTCATGGCGAAGATTAATAACCAGTATAAGAGGGAGGAAGTTGTGATTAACGGATGAGAGAATGAGCAGGTCCAGAAGGCTTCTTCTTGAAAAATTGACGTTTCGAAGAACCAGAAAGTGGATATCGCTCCTGAGGAATTAAGGACCATTATTGAGGTGTGGAATCGGGTGGTTTATCCTAACGTTAACCATAGGATTACAGGTAATCATCCTCACATACTTTTTTTTACTTTGTCTTGAAGAATGAAGTATTTGTTCTCGTTGCGTGTCTGTCTATGAGCTGAAGAGTTTGGAGGTTCTAGCCATTGATCATTTCAGAACCAGGTTTTGGTTTACACAAAGAAATCGTATGATTTTTCCCCTCTTTTGGATCTTCTCCTTGCATCCATTCCGTTAAATGAGCCGCACGGTGAATAAATGTGGAGGCAAATTTTTTAACATCGTAAATGGTTCAGAGAGAACAGACTCCTCTCCTCCCTTTGATATTTTCCGTACTAAATTCGATTCCAACACAATGGGACAACGGTGTACCCAGACAGACAATTTACTTACTTTTTTTTCTATTTTTCTTTCTGATTTCTCCATGTGGAACGATGATGGTGAAATGGTACTACTACAAACGACTAGTATGCAAGTGGAAGTGAGCAAACACACTGAAGGTTCAAAGGATAAGATGGTTCGACCCAATGGTCTCCCTGAGTCTTTGATTCGATATGATGGTACGTACGTGTAGAGATATCTTTCAATCCCTGTCGCTATTGTCTTCTTAATTTTTGTTTCTTTACTTTGGGTCCACCAAGTGTTTGATGAAATGATAGATAGTGATCTATAGAGATTATTATGATTATGATTCATTATAATAAGTGTACGTATTAGAAATGATGGATAGGAAAAGGAAAGAGAAAGTAGCTAGCTAGCAATATGATTGATGATCTTAATTTTGAACGAGTGAGTAGTTTAATTAAGTTGAGTTTGGGATTTTGAGGGATGAATGAATACTACTGTATTTTTTGAACAACCCATGATGTCTCATGTGAGTGTAGACAAGTCAGATCGATCGATGAAGTTCTTTTGAAAGAAACTTTTTGTTTTAACTTCATTATATATACTACGGCACTAAACTTGGTTACTGATTACTAGTTCATACTTTGAAACAAACTTTTTGCAGCTCGTCAGAAAGATGTAGCTACTAGTTCAGTAAATGAGCTTGTCCAAGCAGTAAAAAGGCCTAGAGCTCTAAGTGAGTCAACAAATCATAATCACTTCCGAAGAAGATCAGAAGGTGGTGGAGGAGGAGGAGATAAACAGCAAGGTGTAGGATTAGAATCTCTGATGCGAAGGAAGTCGGAGAGTATAGCAGGACCAGCTAGACGGAATTCAGGTGGAGGAGGTAGAAGGTTATCAATGAAAAAGATTAATGAGATGCCAGAAAAAACAGAGAAAAAACAAGCACGTCGTACACTTATGGGGTATTTTTTTTTTTCATCATCATACCTACCTTAGTAGCAACAACATTGTAATTCTCCACATTTCGTGCTATTCTCGAGCTAATTAATTCTTATGCAGATCTGATACTTCTTTTCTCACTTTTGTTTGGTACCTTAGTAGATTAATCACTTTCTTTGTTACTTAGGTTATTAAAGAAAGACCAAACTAAAACTGAAAAAGAAGAAGAATGGGAAGGTGACGAAGAAACTTTTCTTGATGATGAAAGTAGCGACGATGATGATGATGGTGATGAGAATGATTGGAGACCAGACAGTATGGATGAGAAAATAAGACGAAAAGAGAAACGAAAGGGTCTTGAAAATAAGGCTCATTATTTGGTAAACTGCAGGTTTGTGGCTAGTCTGAACCTGTTGTAGGCAGTGTAGATGTACGCGGTTGATGTACAAGCATTGAAGCCACCTAGAGCATTATGTAGTAGTGTAGTTAGTATGCTCTCTTTGTATGGTATGTAAGAGCTTTAGTGAGAAAAAGGTTACAGTCAAGAAAGGTTGTAATAGTGTCATGAACTAACACAATCAAGAAAAGTTGTGTACGGTTATGTATATACACTAGTAGAAAAAAAGGCCTATTTCGGCGGTTCCAATGGGCCTATTTCGGCGGTTGTTAACCGCCGAAATGAGCACCGCCGAACTAGAGGTACCTAACTCGGCGGTTCTTAGGGAACAACCGCCGAGATAGGCCCCTGGGATTGACCGTTGGTGAGATTGACCATGGGTCTATCTCGGCGGTTGTTCTCTAAGAACCGCCGAGATAGACCCATGGTCAATCTCACCATCGGTCAATCCCAGGGGCCTATCTCGGCGGTTGTTCCCTAAGAACCGCCGAGATAGGTATATTTTTTTTTTGTTTTTTTCCATCCCAGCTTATATATATATATATATATTCACCACATTTGGTTCAATCAGACCTGTAATAATGCTTCATCCATACAGGGAGCTCCAGCACACATTTAAAAAGTTATAAAGCTCCCAATTAATACCTACGACGCACCACAATTGAGAGTTAACAAAACCAATGCAATTCACACTTTCATTACAAATAAAAACACCAATACAATTCAAATCTACCATTACACCATCCACAAGTGTACAGGTACATTTACATACTCAAAAAAATTCACAAAACATCTTCATGATCATCAATTCATTAAACTTGTGCAGACGAACTCCGACCATTCCTCAAGCATCTCAACAATTTGAGCATCATCATACTGACACCTTTGAACACTTCTTCGTAAGCCTTGAAAAAAAATGAACATTAATCTAAAATGTACAAGTCTAACAACATGTAAAGAGCATAACTGAAACTTTCAAAGAATGTTACCATGTCTAACGAGTGCTCTGGTAAAGGCTTGCCGCTCCTACTGTCACTCATGAATCTCATGACATAGTATCCACATTCTGAACCCCCAGGCTGCACCGGACACTATACAAACGCACATATTGACAGTTATAAACAAGTTTAAACATTATCACACAAATTTATCAATTGATAGAGTACCTTGACAGTGTTCCAAGGGATGTTACTCTTCATTGTTATACCCTGGAGTCTTAATGCAGCTCTCATGGAACTATATCACAGCACATATATAGTTTTAAGCATCAGTAGCAAGTTATGAAACAGTTAATGTTAAGTAATAATAATTGTTGTTTACGATAACAAAATAATTACCCCGTATTGCGGTGGAGATCTTCGGTCTCTTGGCACCCCACCAGTGAGTCAAATTACAAGATTCGTGGGTGCTTCCCCATCACCAGCACAAGCAATGATCAATGTCGACTGTCCACAAATTACACAATGTGTTGAAATCATAAGCAACAACACAAAACTATATTTTTAGATAATACTAAGAGAAATAGTCAAATATCATACTCTGAATGATATGGCAGCATAACAAATGACTTGTTCGAACATTCAAAGAGGGCATTCGTCATATATTGCATAAGGCCTTGCGGATCACTTGTCATCTGGACTTCACTGCACATAGCAGGACACAGGAATCCAAATCTTCGATCTTCATAGACATTGATCGCCTTATCATGCACCCACCTATGAGGCAATATCATTAGTCATTAACTTTTTATTCAAACATCTAATTCATCACCAATTAATGAATTCAAAATATAAAAGGTAGAAGTCACTCACATGGCGGCCGACTTGATAATCGACACATTCAACCAATCCCTCCTGAAGCACTCCTCGAAGTCGGACATATACATCCCAAATCGATGTATATCTTCTCCTTGAACTATATAGTGAAATATCCGCTCGGGATCTTCCACAATGAGGGAATCACTATCCGGTGGTAGCACCAACAACGAGGAATGCAGAATCTGCATATTGGTCGACAAGCCGGCCAATATTCTCTTCTCCACCAAAGCAGGTCTAAGCACAAAATTTGTGGATGCCTTTGATTGCACAGGTGTGGCAATTCTTTTTCCTTTGCCCTTATCAGTCTTCGGTGGGGTCATATCCTATGATATTAGTCTAATTAAGTATATGGATGCAAGGTGGTACACCAATAGTTTTATAGCAACGGTTAAGAGTAATACCTGCCCAGGGAGTCTGACCAATCGTGCAGGCCACTGCACTGTCGCAGTTTGTGCAGAACGCACGGTAGGTCTTTGTGGGATCGGCACCGGTAAACCGACGTCAGCATGCTCTGCAACAAATTCGTCTAGAAGCACTCGTGCATGGTAATGTCGGAGTGGTTCACCGTGCACAATATCACTTGGACGAGAGGGGAAAAGTTTTCCCCATGCAACCATGACCTCTTCTACTCCAATTTGTAAAAACAGATGGCACTCAGTGGGTGCCTGAGTGTTATGTGGAACTTGTTTAGATAAAAATTGTGAATTCTTCTATGATGATATTAGTGATCAAGTTAAAAATCATAATCGTCATGTACTCAATTGAAATGTTAGTCTAACCTGTAGAGATGCATAGGGAAACGGATCAGCCGAGTGGACACTACTTCTCACTACCGGTGCACTCTGCTGCTGAATGGGTGACTGATCAACTGGTGGTCGAGAAACCTCTTGGCTTTCATGCTGCTGTGGCTGAATCCTTGATATAGCCTGAGCGATCCTCTCGTCGACGTTCTGAGTAATCCTCTGCTCCATCTCAGCCAACGCTCTCAGGTGCTCCTCGTAGCTAATCGACTGTCCCTGGCTGATTCTGGACCCGGGTGCGCCAAATGCCTGGCGGATACCAACGTGCCCACCAAACCCAATGGCACGACCTGGATGATCCTTCTTACCAAGAGCGCGTGTAAGAGGATCATCATTCCTCTGTGAGGTCCAGGTGCCCTGGGTGAGCTGAGAGCTTAATTCACCCTAATATAACACACAAATACAGTTATTAGTTTAACATAAGTTCATATACAAAGGAAATGAACAGTTTGACTGAAAATGAAATGATATCACTTACCATTTGAGCAATAACTGCTCTCGTGGCTTCATCATATTGAGGATTTTCGGGAGTAGAGTTCTTCGGAATGTGGCTTAACTCCCACACTTTCATTCTTCTGCCACTGGCATCCAATGAGCCATCCGTGGGCAGATATCCCTTTTGCTCCCATTCTGGTACCCTTTGAGCAATACTTTTTCCACCTAAGTGGTGAGGGTACAGATTCTTCTTAGCATTTGCTTGTTGTTTCGCACGGAGAGCCTGCATAAATTAATGGGATCATGTTAAGTGAAATTGAACACAAAAAACATAAGAAATTAAGATTAATTTATGTATGTATGACAATAAAGTGCACCTGGAACTCCGGTGTGTGACGCCTCTCAACAAATTGTACCATTGCTCTTCTGTTATGCCCTCGTAAACCTCCCATGGTGGTCTCTCACCGTCTCCACCATGATCTGGATCATCTGGATCTTCTGGAGTAGGCATCTTGTAGATGAACTTGTCAGCCAACTTATTCTTGTGGTCCCGGAACTGTTTCGACATCGCTGATAGCACATCCTTTTTAAGTGCGGGATCCACGGAGAAACGAGACTACGTACATGATCATTCAGTTAGTAAAGTAAACATAAATGTTCTATTATTTCACAAAAGATCATAGTAATAATGTAGAGATTTACCTGAAGACGCTGAAACATAGTATCCTTCAATGATTGAGGCACTTGCTTCCAGGTGTGGTTTATGTTGCAATATGACTTCACCAAATGGCTACCGTAAGCGGTGAAGTCATTCTTCCAATTTCCATGGGGCTGGTTGAATTGATTGAAGTCGACCGGTTTTGTAGGAGGGCCCTTGTTAGCCTTCAGCCCACGTGTTGCACCTCTCTTCTTCGCTTCTTCGCCTCTGGTGGCACAACCGACTCCTCTTCGGTCTGCTGTGAAGGGCCAGCCTCAGTCTCGTGTACTGCTAACTGGTCCTTCTTCTTCTTTCCTCCTCTCGTGACCCGCTTACTTGGTCTATTCGGCTGTGGCTCAGGTTCTCCAGTCGAGATAAGCCGTCCAATGGGGTCATCCATAGGGTGATCATCCACTGCAAAAAAAAATCATAAAGCATTTTCATCAGTTAAACTCATAACATAAATACTATGATGCATAACAATAACAGTTAAGATGATATTACAGTCTACATTCTACTAACAACATTACCTGACACGTACAAAAACATAAATCATTTCATATTTTCTACCCAAACACCCTCATCATGGTCTGATCGTGCGTAGAGCAAATCGTTTTCGGTATCATCAATCGAATCCGGTAATCCAGTAGGAAACAAGGATGTTTCCTCTACAGTCCCATTTTCATCGTTATCCTCATTTTCATTTTCCATTACAACCGGCCTTCTTCCTGGAAGAACAACAGACCATCTGCAGTCTTTCGGATCCTCAACATACCACACTTGCTCGCAATCCTTTCCCAGAACAAATTGATCATCATTATAACCGTGTAACCGTGAAAGATCAACCATGGTAAGCCCTCCATCATTTTGGTACCCGCGTCGGTTGTCCACCCACTTGCACCGGAACAACAGAAAGGAATCAATGTCATAGTCTAGTTCCCAGATGTCCTCGATGACACCATAATACCAATTACTAACTGGTTGAGATCGGTTACCGCTGTGGTACTCAGTGGCAGCAGCTTCAATTTTTACCCCACTATTCTGGTTTATCGATTTGGCATCTTGGCGTGCAGTGTAGTATGTATACCCACTAATATCATACCCCTCAAAAGATGTAATATTAGTTTCAGGTCCGATTGCCAAACATCTGATCTCTTCGCTTACAGCTTCTGGATCTGATGATGCTAATGTCAACACATGATCTTTGAACCATTGGATAAAAACTCGGTTTTGTTCTTTTGTCAGCCAAATGTGGTTTTTCAAAGGATTTTGATGCCTTAACTCAACCATATGGGTTTCCAAATAAGGTTCAACAACCTCAAGATGTTGTAAGACAAACAAATGTGCTTGATGAATAAGTAGACGCGAAACTTGCACGATCTTTCTACCAATAACACCTTTACCCTTAAACCTGCCATAGTGTCGTGGTTTTGGGATACCAATAGACTCTGCCTCACTCAAATAATCGGTCACAAACTCCGTGACTTCCTCAGTCACTGTTGCTTCAACAATGCTCCCCTCTGGTCGATACCTATTCTTCATTCTACTTTTCAGAATACCCATGTACCGTTCAAAAGGGTACATGTACCGTAAGTATACCGGACCACAGAACTGTATCTCTCGAACGATGTGCACAATTAGATGTACCATTATATCAAAGAAAGATGGTGGGAAATACATCTCAAGTTGACATAATGTGATAACAATTTCACGTTGTAGATCATCTAGAGAGGTTACGTCAATTGCCTTGGAGCACACAGCGTTGAAAAAGAAACATAACCGAGTTAAAGCATTTCTGACATCAGATGGCAATATCCCTCGAATTGCGACCGGAAGAAGATGTAACATCAGTACATGATAATCGTGAGATTTCATGCCTAAAAGTTTTAAATCCTTCATCGATACAATGTTCTTCCAGTTTGAAGAGTATCCAGACGGTACTTTTACCGAGTACAGACATTTGCAGAAACTAATCTTTTCAGCCTTTGAGAGCGTGTAGCATGCAGGAGGTAGGTAGATTCGTTTCCCATTCTCTTGTGGGTGTAACTCCTTTCGTATACCCATGGTTTGCATGTCCTTTCTGATTTTCAATCCGTCTTTTGTTTTGCCGGGTATATTGAGTAAAGTCCCACTCACTGCCTCACCAACGTTCTTCACAATGTGCATGATGTCTAAGCAGTGCCTCACAGAAAGATGACGCCAATAAGGTAGTTCCCAAAAGATAGAACACTTTTTCCAAATGTTTTTCGCCGGTTTTGATGTGTTTCCAAATACATTTACAATGTCCTTAACCTTTTCGTACACTTCCTCAGAGGTCAGAGGTAGACGGGCCACACGAGTTTCGGCTTGACCATTGAACAACTTTCTCTTCGTTACTCGATAAGGGTGATCTTCGGGGAGAAGACGTCGATGACACATATAAACATTCTTCCCACAATGTTTTAAACGGTCCGAACAAGTGTCTTCCTCGCATATGGGACATGCAAATGTTCCTTTAACCGTGTAACCGGACAAGTTCCCATACGCAGGGAAGTCATTGACGGTACAGAACAACAAAGCCTTGAGCGTGAAATTCTCTCTTGCATAAGCATCATATACCACGGTCCCCTCATTCCACAATAGCTTCAGATCGTCGATCAGAGGGGCAAGGTACACATCAATGCTATTACCTGGCTGCTTGGGACCAGATATCAGGAGCGATAACATGATGTACTTTCGTTTCATACACAACCATGAGGGCAAATTGTAGATCACTAGCAGAACAGGCCATGTACTGTGTTGACTACTCAATGTGCCGTACGGGTTCATTCCATCAGTACATAACCCAAGCCTCAGATTCCTATCTTCATGTCCGAAATGTTCTTTGAACCGTCTATTGATGTTTCTCCACTGAGGCCCATCTGCTGGATGTCTTAGTTTCTCATCACTCTTTCTACCCTCCGCATGCCATCGTAAGTTCTTTGCATCTTTCGGATTCGCAAACAACCGTTTGAATCTGGGTATAATCGGCAAATACCAAACAAGTTTTGCTGGAGGGCTTTTTTTCTGAACGGAGGAGTACTCACCATCTTTATGCTTATACCGGGACAACGAACATTTCGGGCAATTGTCCAGATGTTCGTATTCACCCCTGTACAACACACAGTTGTTTGGACACGCGTGAATTTTTTTGTACTCTACTCCCATTGGACACACCCATTTCTTTGCCTCATACGTGGTCGTAGGGAGACCGTTCTCATCCGGTAGCATATCATATCATGAATCTCGAGGAATGCCGTGAAACCTTTGTCACTCAATCCATATCTTCCCTTCAGGTTGAACAAATTCAATATAGCTGTCAATTTCGTGTACTTAGTGCAAGTAGGATACAACGCCGTTTTGGATGCGTCCAACAACCTTTGATACTCATCCGGCCGGTCGACAAAGTTATCCTCAACGTTACCAAGCATCTCGTCAATTTGTTCATCATGATAAGTCGACTCACTGTCAACATTGACTCCGGAAGCGCTTGGGAGTTCTGACTCGTTAGTAGTATCGAATGTCTGCTCGGTTCTTGAGTTACACCGATCGTGACTGTAGGAAGATGAAGCATTATCTTCAACACGTTCTCCATGAAAAATCCATTTTGTATAATGTGGCATGAAACCACGGGTCTTCACATGGAGTTGTACGAGGTTGATGCTTGAATAATGTCTAACCACACCACAATCAACACAAGGACATGGAATTTTCTCCGCCTTTGTCCTGTCCTTGTGTTGCACTGCAGCTTTGCAAAACTCTTTCAGCATTTTGTCAAAATGTTCGCCTCTATCACCATACATCCAGTCACGCTCCATACTACATGTGCAACAGATCACAGGTGTGAGTTAGATCCTTTGTAGAATATGGCTGTATTAAGTTGCACATGTTTATTTCCTAATGGAGCATGACTGGGATGATTGTCAATTAGTCTAGCCTAACTCTAAGGTTGCAAACACAAAATAAACTACCATTTTAAATTTAAGAAATTGTTGCACTTCTAAACAGAAACCGGTGTTTAAAACAATATTACGAATACTTTTTCTACAAAAAATTTGGCATGACCTTTGCATAATTGTACACATCCGTGCTTATTATTCAGCACTCACCAAAGTCATCACAACCACAAACATTCCAACAATGGCAGCAACCAACAATTAAAATAAATCAATTCTTTACTAGCTAACTGAAAACCAATTGCAAATTCAGATCATCAAATCAACGCTTTCAATTCTCCACTGTATAAGTTCAAACCGGTTTACAGATTAACAAAGAATCGAGAGTTAGAATACGTACTTGTTTTTTAAGGATTTATGGACAGGGGAGACTGGTGCCTGAGAGGTAGGCTTCTGTGCGAGAGATGCAGCAATACCACTTCTGATATGTCTCTGCAAGGGAGCAACAAAAAATAAATTAAAAAAGAAATGCATCAACAAATAGGGAATGAAGCTAAATTATGTACTAGCACTTATATTTAAATACATAATTGCATTTATTAAACAAAAAATAAGGTTTAGTTACTTACTTGTGCACAGAGGAAAGAGGAACAGTAATGGAAGAAGGCGGGAAACAAGAGAGGTGATTCACGGACCTGATAAAAAAAATTAGATATTGTTAGACATATACACATACATCAAACAATATTAATTACGAAGAGATTTAAAAAAAAACGGCATGACTTTTGCATAATTTTACCTATCCCATGCTTATTATTAAGCATTCACCAACCATTCATCAACACAAATTTCCATCACAAATCAAACTAATACCAACTTTGTCCATCAAACCAAATTTTAATAATTTGTGGAAATCAAATACAAAGTAAAATAAAGACACAACTATGCCTATTATTAAGCATTCACCAATTATTCAACAACACAAATTTCAATCATAAACCAAACTAATATATACCAAATTCATTCATCAAACGAAATTCCAATAATTTGTGGAAATCAAATACAAAGTACAAAAGAGAAAAATGATAAGTTAGATTATATTACCGGTTCGAAAATGAATTGCTCTCCGCTCCGCTTTCAATCTACCATCAAATGGTAAAGAAGCTCCTTAAGTATTTATCTGTAGAGACACAAAAGAGAAAAATGATAAGTTAGATTATATTACAGTGAGTGAAGAGAATGAAGAGAATGAAGAGTTAAATTAAAAAAAATACCGGTTCATAAATGAATTGTTTTCAGCCCCTCTTCTCAATCGGGCGTGCGAGACTTGTGTAGCAACCAATCTCTACAGAGGCAACGCATAAAGATTGAACAACATTCAGATCAATTAGAATAATTTTATATTAAACTTAACGACTATACAATACTCATATATATATATATATATATATATATATATATATATATATATACATTCTCACACCTCTACTTCAAACCGCTACTAAAACGGCTAATACCTCACCTACTACAATATTTTTCTATACTATGACTGCTTGTTCACGCTCTTATTCAATTATACACTACGAAACGTTCTACACTTACATTACATCTTTCATGTGCTGCACATATAATTGTTTACCACTTAACACTTCACAGAAATCAACTTAACGCATACATACGAAATTTTCACCCCCTACACACACTTGTCTATTACTACGCTAACACTTTTACTACGCATTTAACTTCTTACACTACTTCAGGGTCTTCCACTCTTTTTTACTAGCACTTTTTCTACTTATCATTTCTACACTTTTTTACTACTTTTATCTACTATAATCATCATTCTGCTCACTCATTACTTTATACACTCTTTCTTCTTTACTATTTCTTTCTTCTAAACTCACTACAAAATTTGATTATTTTTACTTTGCGTTTACAACTTTCATATTCACTTGCTCACACAAGCTACTACTTTCAACACATACACACACGCATTCTTCACTTCACCTACTATTACAGACAACTAATAACTAACTTTTTATCTTTGTATTTCACTTATCGTCATATACACAAATAACACAATAATATTTTATACTATGACACAACCAGATAAAAAGTTTCTTTAATTCTCCACATATCGTCATTGCACTGTACATATACATTTCATAACACTTTCTTAATTCTCCACACACGCAATACTTTTAAATATATAAGAAACAAACTACTCATACTTAATGCTCATCTTAATTAACAACATATCTTTTACTCGCAATCACTATACTTATATTTATTGCACATATTACAACACTCATTCATACGTTTAGAAACTACACTACTTTACTCTGCGTTTGCTACTTTCTCGCACCCATTTAAAAGAAGGGCCAAAAACAGCACAAAAATTCACTCGGACATTTCATCGAACACCTTGTGTGCATACATAAATTTAATAGTTTAACAACCAAATCTTGCAAAGATTTCACACACACAATAAATATCATCATCCACAATCACAATGTGACAACAATCTATCAATTTTAACAACAAATTAACAATTAAATAAACACAATCGAAAAGGAAAGTTAGGGTTGCTCTCACCTCTGTTCGCCTCTGTTGAGTGGCGGAATGAGGCGGCGACGCCAACCCAAGCGCGACACCGACGGCGCGACACCGGCGAAAGCGAGAGGAGGAGGAGGGCGGCCGGGCGACGGCTGTGGTGGCGGTGTTCGCAATCGCCGTTGAACAGAGAGAGGAGAAGAGGGGTGAATTAACCTAATGAAATCGTAATTGTTTCGAATCGGGGTTTGGGGGTTAATTAAAAGGACCTATTTCGGCGGTTCCTTGTTAGGAACCGCCGAAATAGGCCCTTTTTAATTATTAAAAAATTAAGGAGACCTATTTCGGCGGTTCCTAACAAAGAACCGCCGAAATAGATGATTAAATTTAAAAAAAAAGAAAAATAGAAACACCTATTTCGGCGGTTTCGTGTAAGGAACCGCCGAAATAGGTCTCTTTAATTTTTTTTTTATTAAAAAGGGCCTATTTCGGCGGTTTTTATCTAGGAACCGCCGAAATAGACCCCTTCTTTACATACGGTATACATCTCGGTCCCCTATTGCGGCGGTTTTGTCTACAACCGCCGAAATAGGGGCGCCGAAATAGACGTTTTTTGGTACTAGTGATAGTTATAGTTATGAAATGTTGTATGACAGATTTTGTGGAAACTAATAATAGTAAATATCATTTTTACTCATCTTTTGTATTTTCATGTTTATTAACGTTTTAATTAACCAAATAATGAGCTATTAATTTTATAAACATTGCAGATTTTTTTTTTTTGAAAGCTGAATGATCAAATAGTGCACTATTTTTGCTCCAACTGTTGCATTAAATAGCAGCAATGAGAGTGAACTTGCCCTATTAACTGATATCAATAGGGCAAAATAACACCTTGCGCCTTTTGTTCTATATGATTAGTGCAAACTTAAAAATTGCTATATTTGTGTGGCTTGTACGTAATAGGATATCTAATTCCAATTGGGGCAAGGTACAAAATTGCACTATTTGTTTTTAACAAATAGTGCAATTTATTAGCTGGTGCACTATTAGTAAGTTATCAAATGGTGCAAAATAAAAATGTCGCACTAGTAATAATAATAAAATGTGCAAACTTTATATGTCACCCTATTTGTCATGTGGTTTCTACTAGAATTCATCAAATGTGCGATAAAATAATATTGCACTATTAGATAGTTGTCAAATAGTGCATATTATAAAGTTGCACTATTAGGTAGGGATCCAATAGTGCGACACATATAATGCACTAATTGATTTTAGTCTTTTAGTGCGATTTTTTTTTGCACCATTTATGTTAGATCAATTGGGGGTATATTTTGGTTGCACCAATAGTGGTAATCAAATAGTGCAAAATAAAAACTTGCACCAAAACCTCTGTTGTAACGAATCAACTGGTGTCAAACCTTAGGGCAAGATTTATCTTGCACCAATTATCCTATTAGTGCAATATTTTGATCTAATAGGGCAACTTTATTGCACCAATGAGGTAACATGTTGTTAGTGATGACCACGGTGTGCAGAATTTTACAAAACAAAAAATCTTAATTGAATCTCCATACATATTTAACTTTCAACAAAATTAATTATATTTAATCACTTCAGTTAACACGCATATATATATATAGTCTAGTTTTCTTTCCATCTTAAACCCGTTACTAATACTTTAACACACCAAATACATATACTCAAATTTGTTATGATTCATACTAGCAAACACACATATATACCACAATAATTGTTACGCTACACATACATACATATCATCTGTTACATATCAACAGCTACAAACCTCTTCAAGCACTTGGTTTTTTTTTTGGTTTCCATGCACATAATCTCCACTACAGGGAAATGGTCTATGGCAACGGGTTTTTTTTTTACTTTTCGCAACGCATTATGCGTTGCCAGGGTTCTTTACCAACCATATAAAGCGTTGTGTTAGATTACGTTGCTAGGTCCTGTTGCAACGCATTTTTAAAGCGTTGGTACAGATATGAAATATGCGTTGCCCATTGCCCGCAACGCTTTTGCCAAACACATTTAAAGTGTTGTCACTTGAATCTCATTCCTTTCTGACAGCACACACCGCACGATCTCGCAACGGTCTTTACAACAATCTCGCAACACTCGTAACACTCTAGCAACGCTCCCGCAACGGTCTCACAACGCGCCCGCAACGGTCTCACAACACTCCCACAACGGTCTCACAACGCTCTCGTAACAGTATCACAACACTCTCGCAACGTCCCACAACGCTCTCGCAACGATCCCACAAGCTCTCGCAACGATCCCACAATGCTCTCGGAACGGTTCACAACAGTCTCGCAACGGTCTCACAACAGTCACGTAATGCTTAGACAACTCTCACAACGCTCTCACACCCTCTCACAACGCTCCCGCAACACTCTCACAACACTCACAACCCAACACTCCACTTTCCCCAGAACTTACTAGCACTACACTTTCCCCAGCACTCACCTAGCACTACACTTTCATACTCACTCAGCACTCTTGTCACTATTCCTCCAACACTCCCAACACTCTCCTTATTCATTCTCCAATCTACACATTATAATGAATAACAAGTGAAAGTATAACTAATTTGATTATAAAATCAAGAAATATAGTTGCGTTTAATTGATATTCAATACATCCAAGTCGTATTCAAACATAAAAATAGGATTCTTTGCCATCATAATCCAGATCACTGCCAGCAACAAGGTCATTAACAGAAAAATCACTATTGTCACCTGTCATCAATACAGAACAAGCCCTCCCAATTGACAATTTGGTAACCAACTTAAGCTACTGAAGAGCATATGACATATATATTCTAAGCTGTCAGCAAGTTCTGTGACTAGTAATATTAAACGACTCAAATGAGCCATATACCTACCAAAATACTGTTCTCCAATGAGTAACTGGTCGTTCCGTTCGATAGACATTTCTTCTAGTTTGCTGCCAATGCGCCGCATGTGGGCTCATACTCATTGTCGTCATGCAATCCCCCACAGCATCTCCTCCATAGCCGTTTTTCTTCCGCCACAATTGATTCATGAAGCTGCATATCAGCACTTGGGTGCTAAAGACAACCCTCTTCATCAAGCTTTAGAGTAACAAAAGTCAAAGTGATCCTTGCTTCTTTGTCATATCTCACACAGATTATCAATGCTGTTTTGCTTCAATATATCAGCAAGCATTTATCCAAATTCAACAGCTCCACCTGAGGTATTGTGTTGGGTTAAATTGATGAAAATGAACCTGAATTTGAATGTCAATCTACTGTAATAAATATATTAGCACACATTGATAAATCAACTGACAATCAACATGTCAACACACGAATACCAAACCACTAATTCTAATCCGCTCTTCTTTCTTTATGGTACCAGTGTAGTCTATATTTTCTCTGTAGGAACTCTAGTATGTATAAGATTTATTCAACACGCAATCATGTCTGGAGATGAGAAGATTAGAAAGAGAAACATTAGGATAATATTAGTCCAGCAAAGGCTTGACCCTACCTCAGTTCCATCTTCTCCATTTTATAGACCTCTTTCATTTCCTCACTTTCTCACATCAATCCTTCAGTAGTTAACCCCATATGCGATCTCTGTCAAAAACACCCTACAATTAGCACTGAACTGAACCAACAGTTCATAAACAAGTACACTTTTTCATTTATCCTTGCTTCCCAAATTAGTTTTCAAGCAAGCACATAAATCAATGGAGAAAAATCAATTTACCAGAGCTAGTGTTCATCACTCCACCAGGCATGGCCATCTACGACAACAGTCCAGATAGCAGAGATGCTTATATCTAGATCCTCCAATCAAATATTTGTCGTCATTCCAGTCATGAAATCTCAACACTGTAAAAAAGTGATGGGATGCAAAATTACCACCGCGAAGAGAACAAAGAATGACGTAGAGCAGCAAAAAGATTTTTTTTCAAGTGTAGTAAATGCTGTTTTTAAAAAACAACAACAAAATCCCAAGGCTAGCAAGTTTCTTTTTTTTTTGTTAAGTAGTAGTAAAAGAGTAACAGCATCGTCACCTTAATTAACCCAAGGAGAGTTGTTCCAGTACGTATTCAGGCCCCAGATCTCTCTCAATCCCCTTGTTTCAGCAGCAATAAGAGAAAACTTGGTCTGGCTGGGGTTTCAGGGATGTCCTCGGCAGCTAATAACAGGAGGAAAGATCAGTGTGTGTTTGTTTTTTATATTATTATGCAGAGAACAGCAGTTAACAACCAGAGGGAGTCTTCAGTTTTTGTGTGAAAGGAGGAAAACTAGGGAAGAGGATAGCTATACGACTGGGTTCTACCTGATCTTTATGCCCCTTAATGGTGTGCTCTGGTGCCTTATTGTGGCTCAAGGAAGGGCTGGAACAGCACTTCAACCGGGAGTATGCAAGACAGAAAGGAGGCATAAAGAATGGCATTTTCTCGGCAAGAAACAGAACCAGGAAAGAGTTGTTTGTTGGGGTTTCCTTACCATTAAAAAAGAGGAAAACTCTCTATCCTCTGGTGTAGTTCTCGGCTAGGTTTCAGGGCTGTCAAGAGTGGATTTCCAAGCTTGAAACATGTAAATTTAGAGAGGAGAAGTGGTGGGTTCCATGCTCAGAAAAAAGGAACTGAAAATAGGAGATGGAGAAGAGCTGAAGTTACCATTTTTTTTTCTCTATGTCTTAACTACTGCGTTGTAGCTTGGAACCGAGAATGGATGAGCAGTTTGCTCATTATTCTGTTGTTTTTTTTTTCAAAATGAAACAGAAGAGAAGGATGATTGGTAAATTCCCAAGATAAGAAAAGAAAAAAATCAAAAACATGAGATGGAGTTGCTGTTTACCGAGCTAGTTAGTCCTTGTTTGTTCACTTCCTGCTCTGCCGCTTGCGAACTAGAGCAGAGGGAGCTCAAGCTGTCTATTTTTTTTTCTTCTTTAATGCTGTTAACGTAGCAAGGAAGAGTAGAAAGGTGGGATGAGTTTGCAAGTGAAGGAAGGATGTTGTTGGAAGGGAGAAAAAGAACGTGAGAAGACAGGGGAAAGAAGGAGATGATCTACCTTTTTTTTCTTTGTGTTGCCTGCCCCTCTATTGTTGGTTCAGTTGCAGTCGAGCAGGGTTGTGTTGAGCCACGGTGCTCCTTGCTTGCTGACTACCGAGGATGACGCAACAGAGAGGAGAAGGGAATAGAATATAGTAGACAGGCGGAAGAACATCCTGGGGAAGAAAAGAAAGGCGTGGGGAATATGGGGTTGTATTACCGTTCCACTGTCTGATGGGGCATGGAAGGAGGAAGAGGTTTCTGGTGTGGGAGCAAGAAATAAACGTGACTGAAAAATGTTAACAGATTTTTTAATATGGAAGAACCTTAGCTTAGGGCTACAGTAAATTATCCTTCTCGTTGAGACGATTTAGGAGTGTTCCCTAGTCCCTCTTCTTCATCTCCATCCAGGAGTGATTCATCAGTGTGAAAGGGTTTCTCATCCTCCCTTCTTCTCAGCGTTTGGGTAGTCGGCTCTTGATATACAGTTTCTAGTCTTGGAGCTTCTCTGTTAGTGTATTCTTTCGATCAGGTCTTTCGATCAGGGCTAGGTTACAGTTCAGGCCGCTCGCTGATCTTTCACTCAAGTTTGGTAAGATTCGGTCTTTTGATCTGAAAGGAATTGCCGTCACTATGTTTTGTAGGAATTGGATTACTAATTTACTTTTCGAGGGGTGCTTATTTGATCTACGGTAGTGATCCAGAGTTGTGTCTTCTCCCTTTGTGGATGGCTACTCCAGCGTGAGTTTGGAGGGGTGCTCCTTTATTTTGTCCATAGTTTTTTTTCCCTAAGATTAACAGAGATAGCTGAAGGAGCTAATCGAGGGTTCCGGGCTGCTAGAAGCTTAATTTTGTTCTCGAGACCCTGAGTGGTTAATCAATTAGAAATTGTCTATCTAATTGTCTTTCTAATTAATCAGCTCTCTACCAGATCAGATTCCTTCAGAGGTTTTGTTTTTGATCTGTCAGGCTACCGACTACAACATCTCAGTTGGGAGTTTGTAATCGTGGAAGTAGCTGGTGTTCTTCGAGTCAGGCGACCAGCGATTGGTCTTCCGCCTCCTAGATTGAGGGTGCTGTTCTGAGGGGATTATGTCTTCCTGATTTTCAATTATTTACTACCTTCTTGTCAGATCGATCAAACATTACAGGTCTTTTGGTCTGCTCATATCTCTACTGACATTTTGTGGTTCAGGAGAACTCTCTTAGTGCACATTGCAACAAGTAATCAGATGAGCTGTCTCACTTTTAATTGTAGAGGCTTGGGTAAACCAAGTGCAGTATCTTGGGTGGCGGGTCTAATTTCTAAGTATAGACCAGACTTGTGTTTCTCATGAGACCCACAAAAACTACAGATGAAATGGAACTGATTTTTGACAAGTTCCCTCGGTATAATGGCAGGAGTAAGCATGTAAGAGAAGAGGGAGAAGTGGGGGTTTGGCACTAATGTGGACTTCCCAGGTGAATGTTAAAATCATGAATGTCTCAGCTCATCACATGGCTGCTGATATTGAATTTCCTGGTGGGATTAGTTTCCACCTCACGGGATTTTATGGATGGGCCAACTGGAATCTTAAATATCTCTTGAGAGCATATGAAAGTTCTTAGAGGTCAGGTGCAAGATCCGTGGATTATTGCAGGAGACTTTAATCAGATCTTGTGTGCCTCTGAGAAAATTGGAGGTTAGAACGCGGAGTGAAGCAGTTATGGAGCTTTTAGAGAAGCTGTCAAATTTTGTGATCTATTTGACTTGGCTTTTTTGGGGAGTAAGACACTTTTACTAATGGCCAATTGGGGGATAGTAATTCTACTTCGTTTGGATAGGGCCTTTGCATGCTCTAAGGCCTTGAGTATATTCCCCAATATCTCAGTTCAACACCTTCCAAGAGGAGAATTCAGATCATTATCCGTTGATATTCAAGTGTTTGGGAATCATTGTATTCCTACAAAGGTTTTCAGATTGAAAATTCTTGGATCTTAGAGCCAAAATGTCTAAATTTTACAAGAAGTTTGGGGAAATCAAAACCTCAGCTGGAGTAGCAACAGTAAGTTATGTGCGAAGAAGAAGCTTGCTGAGTGGGGAGGATGGCACATTGGCAAAAATCAAGTGCAAAATGAAATCAAAGAAAGCTGAACTTGTGCTTGTTACTAAAGGAGTTCCCACCGCATGTTCTTGGCTAATAGAAAGCGCCTCCTATCTGAAATTGAAATGCTCTGTATAAAGAGGAATCTGGTGGGAAGCAACGATCTAGGGATCAGTGGATAAAGATGGGGATAAAAATACAGGATTCTTCCACACTAAAGCTACTGATCATAACAGAAGAAGTAAGGAAATCTTTGGGCTAATGGATAAAAATAAAAAAAATGGCCTGCTCCTGGCCACAAATCCAACATATTGCCACTTCTTATTTTCAGGAATTATTTACCTCTTCAGTGCCAGCTATGATACCAAGTTCGGTACTGATGTGAAAGATAAACTACAATTGTCTTTTTAAATGAGCTTCAGGTGGCGTACTCCCCCAAGAGATTTATAAAGCGGTTGTGAAGCAACTTGGCCAAGACAAAGCTCCTGGGGCAGATGGTTTATAATGGAAAATTTTTTAGGACATATTGGAGTTTGGTGAGTAGTTAGGTAATAAGTGCAGTGATGAATATTCTTTCAGGTAACAATATGCCTCAAATGGTCAACAACTACTTTATCACTCTTATTCCCAAAATCAAAGGTGCTGTCAATATCTCGGATTTTAGGCCAATAGCTCTATGCAACTTTATATATAAAATTGCTGCTAAGGTGTTGCCGAACAGGATTCAGCATATGCTCCCTTCTATCATATCTCAAAATCAATCTGGGTTCGTTAGTGGCAGACTTCTCACCGACAATGTTATATTAGCTGGGGAATTACATCATTTCATTGATAGATGTAAAGCTACTAAAAAAGGCTTCTTTGCTCTTAAGATGGATCTGAGCAAAGCCTATGACAGAATCGAATGGCCTTTCCTGGAGCATACTCTGCGGTCAATTGGCTTCCCTTCTCACTGGCTTACTCCAGTTATGTTGTGTGTTAAATCAGTGTGTGGTTCAGTTCTCATCAATGGTTCCCCAGGACAACAATTTCAGCAAAATAGAGGAATTCGTCAAGGGGATCCCCTTTCCCCTTTCCTCTTCATTTTGGCTCAAGAAGCCTTGTCCAGCTTCATTAATCAAGCTTACAGAAGTGATACTTTCAAAGGTATAAAGCTCACTACCAACTGCCCTTCTATCTCTCATCTTGCCTTCGCTGATGACATCATCTTTTTTGGGAAAGCTACTGTTGGGAATGCTATGGCTCTCCACAACATTCTCCAAAGTTTTCTCTCCTCCTCTGGGCATAATTTTAATCTGGGTAAATCCAAACTCATATTTAGCAAAAAGCTTGCACATGATATTAAGGATGAGATCTCTAATATTTTCCAAGTTCAGGAAGTTAAAAAGTTTGGTAAATACTTGGGTCTTCCTCTGAAAGTGGGTAGAAACAGGTCTGAAATCTTTGAGTATCTAGTGCAGGGAGTTAAAAAAAGAATTCCTGGGTGGGTCAAACCGGTTTCTCAAGCCGCGAGATCTATTTTGGTTTCGAGTGTTCTCCAAGCCATGCCTACCTTTTCTATGTCGTTATTCCAACTCCCAAAGGGTATTATCTCAAAACTCAACTCCATCATTTCTGCTTTCTGGTGGGGAGGGAAACCTGGCTCAAAACCATTGTATTGGGCTAAGTGGAATTCTATTTGCTTAGAAGCTGAACAGGGGGGGATGGGTTTTAGGGAGATCGAGAACTTTAATAAAGCCCTTCTTACAAAACAACTTTGGAGAATCCTCACCCAACCTCAGTCTCTTGTTGCCCGGGTTCTTAAAGCTATATACTTCCCTGATAAGAGCTTATTGCAAGCCACTCCAGGCAAGCATAACAGTCCTATCTGGAAGTCTCTAATTGGTAATATTAATGTCCTTATCCTGGGAGCTCGCATTCAGATTGGGAATGGGGTATCTACTGATTTCTGGTCTACCCCTTGGCTTCCAAGACCAGCTGGTTTTCACATTATTTCTCCAAAGCCATCAAACGTAGATGGAGACTTAAAAGTTGCTGATTTTATTGATGTTACTTCTAGGTCCTAGAAGTGTCAACTTTTAAATTCTAAACTCATTCCCTATGATGCAGAGTTTATAGCCCAATTGCCCCTGAATATCTCTATCCCAGATTTCTGGGTGTGGCATTTCAACAGGCAAGGTATGTATACTGTCAAGTCTGGGTATGATCTCCTTCAAAAGAGCTCTGTTCAGAGCCAAGCCTCTTCCTCTAATTCCTTTGGAGATAATAATTTTGTTAAAATCAGAGCTTTGAAGAGCTGCCCTAGAGTTAAACTGGTTGCTTGGAAACTTCTCAAAGGAATCACCCCGTGCCAAGTGAATATTGCTAAGAGAGTGGGAGGGAACTCATTGTGTTTTTTCTGTGGTCTACCTGACTCCATGGTGCATTGTTTTTTCTTGTGTTGTGCTGTTGCTGAGATCTGGACAGATATTGTCCAAACAAAGGAGATCCCTATGAATAATGATAGTGACTTTATCATCTGGTTTGGTAACAAAATTGTCATCTGGTCAAAGAAGAAATGTGGCAAAGTAGTTGATTTGCTTTGGGTGATTTATGATGCGAGGAATAAGGCTAGGCATGACCCTCTGCTTGCTTGGTGGCCGCTTATTGAAGCTAACAAAGCTTTTATCTGCCACTATGAGGCGATGATGAATTCTAAGCACCATTTAGATGGAACGTGTGACCAGGGGTGGACTCCTCCGCCAGATGGAGTGACCAAGATCAGCTGGATGGTTAGAAGCATTAAAGGGTGGCCTATGAGGATTGGTGGTATTCTTCGGAGATCAAATGGGATTCCAATTGCGGGGTTCAGTATGCAAGTGCAGAGTAAGTGTACGGTGCAAACAACAAATTTCATAGCCATATTTCATGCCATGGAGCTTGCTCTTAGAGTGGGTAGCTATAGCATTGGCTTTGATAATTTGAAGGATGGGATTGCTAATTGTCTGGTTAAGAAGTTGCCCTCTACTAAGGAGCATTTGTATTTGTGTGTAGAAGAATCATTAGTTTATTGCCTCAATTTAGTAATATAGACTGGTCTTGTGTGACAGGATATGCAAACTTTCCTAGTTTTATTATGGCTAGTTCGACCAACTGCAAGAGGATTGGAGTTCATTTTTGCTTGGGAAATGATATCCCACAAAAGGTCATTAGTGTCTATAGATTGGATATGGAGGAACATATTTCTAGCTGGCACCAGATTGAGAAATGGGTGTGTCTCCCTCTCCTGTCTACGTACTTTATGTTGTTTTTATTTAGGATATTCCCAGCTCCTGGGCTTTGTTTATGAATATAGAGGAATCAAGTTTGATAAAAAAAAAAGAAATAAACCGTGACTGAGAAGGGGGAGAGTGGTACTGACTGTACTCGGTGAAGGGGAGAAAAGAAGGTGGCTGCTAGTGCAGGATAAAGTCAATTTAGTAGCATGGGAAACATGAGAGGTGAGTGTACTTCCTTGTACTATATTGGTAATTTATTTACTGCAATTATGCCATCAGTCCTCTTTAGTTATATAGGTAATCGGCTGACTAGTACTTTTGGAGTGAATTTCATTTCATTTTTTTTCAACTTCTTAACCTTGTAACATTTGTTACATGTATATATATAGGTGACTATATTAATTTGTCACTTAGTAGCTTGTCACATTTTGATTTAAAAGAGTATATATAATCATATATTTGTATCTATAATTTGTTTATGGTATATAAATTATTTATATACTTGTTAGAGTATACTAGTAGTATTTAATTTATGTGCTAATATGTATATGTAATATTGATTTAGGAGTTTAATTTTGTGTCCATTTTGGACTATATATTTTATACCATAATCTTTATAGTAATTATAGACCATGATTTAATTTAGTCTTCACTAACTTAAAGTAGTAATATTCGGGGTTGGAACTATATTTTAAATACCGTAATGTTTATGGTAATTGTGGCTCATAATTTAATTCATTTTTCATTAATTTAGAATAATTGTTCGGGGTATTTCAACATTCATTGTAAAACATGTATTTTTACAAGTTTCTGATAATATTATCATTGATCATTTTCAAAACACAAAACTCAAAGGGGACAATTGTATTTTTTTGTATATTCAGTTATCGTACTTAAATTCATTAATATGTATTAAACTTCATCTTTCATATGATGAAACTATATTTGTGCCTGGTATCAAAATCATGATCCGTCACTCGTTTAACGAATACATAAAATTGACTCCAAAAACTTAGTTTATCGTTTATAAACGTTTTTAGCACTTAGTTTATCAATTGATTAGTTAAACTATGTGAACTGATAAACGTTAAGAAAATATTTTTATACACTATGATTCAATAAGAACGGCCAAAGGAAAATATACTATATAACAGTTAGTGTCATCTTCTTTATAATAGTGATGACAACGCTAATATTCTAATCATCAATGAAAATGTTTATAAATTATCATGGAGACATAAAATCCAAGGTTAATGAATACGTGAAAGCGACTCCAACAACTCAGTTTATTGTTTCCAAACGTTTATAGCTTTCAAATTTATCAATTAGTCAAGCTCTGTACACTGATAAATGGTAAAAGAATGTTCTTATATACAATGATTCGATAAGAACGAACAAATGAAGAGATATATAACAGTTAGTGTCATATTGTTTAAAAATAGCGATGAAAACTATTATAGAAAATTGTTCATATGTTTCTAATTATCAGTGGAAATATTTACAAATTATTGTGGATATGAAAAATCAAGATTAATGAATGCGTACTCTATACTTCAAGGTTTATAAATTTTTTAATATCAGTCCTTACGTGGTAATCTGAAGAAGTCATACATTTATAATTTGATTTATCTATCTTGTTAGCTAATTGTATTTCATCTAAAATATATGGTTTTAACACTTTTGTTCTATATTTTATTTTTATGAAGACTTTTGAGTAATATATTTTTTAAATGAATTATGTGACACTTTCTAAATTTAGAAACAGTTAATTTTGTGTTTTATATTAGTTTAACTTCTTTTTAATAAAATAATGTCAATTAATTTTAAACTGCTATTTTATATATAGGTGTGTATAGATATATATATATATTACTATTAAATTAAGAAAATATTATTTTATAATCATATATGTGTATATAATCATATACTTTTATATAATGGGTGACTAATTATATTATTAAAATATTATAAAAGAAAACAAAATTATCAACAATGGCTAAATGAATATACAGCAATAATTATAAGTAATTACATTTGTTTGTTGTAAAGTTAGCTGATAAAAAGAACAAAATATAGTCGGTGATGGTATATACATCAATTATAGTAAGTAATTACCTTTGTTTGTTGAGTCGCAACGGAATTTTCTGACCGTTATCCGCTGCGGGGAAAGTTTTTTGGGTTTTTTTGGAAGGTATGTCTTTGAATTGACTTTACCCGTTCATTCATTCTGTAGTCTGTGCTCAGTCTCTTTCAGCTTCTTGTAATCTTCTGCATAACGACTCCGATGCAAAGAGTGCTTCACTCCTCGCGTCGGCTTCGGTTGTGGTTCATCTCCTACCCTGATCTCGCCGCGCCCGCCTGCCATTCGCTTCCCTAAATTCCTTCCCACTGCCTCTCCACTGTGTCTTTCTCGTCTGGGAACGAGAAGCTACTTAAAATACTTCTTGCTCTGACCCTAACTCTGTATTCTCCCTCTCTCTCTCCTCTTAAAATCCCAAACGGACTCGTCACCACGAAGTGAGCAAGGTGGAAAAGCAAGAAAGTCACAGGTGCAGTAGAAGCAACGGAAAAGAGATGAACGATCCTAAGTCCAGGTTCGTAGAGGTCTACTCCGTCCTCAAGTCAGAGCTTTTCTTCTCGACCCTTATTTCGAATGGGACGATGCTTCTCGCAAATGGGTCGAACGGGTATTGTTTCACTTCCTTTTCATCTTTAACCCCTTGAAGTGGATTTGTTGTGCTACTGCTAATTCCCCTGACGAGTTATGGACATAATTTTCCACTGATGCTGCTGAAGTTGTCCGAAATGTTGAGATGCTAAATTGATGAAGAACTTTTTGCAGTTTCTTAATTCTCAGTTACCAAAGGCCACAGTTGATCAGTTATAGTAGTTTTTTCTGTGCTCAACCTCTATGATAAAGTTACTTTAACCTTCCCATTATACATCAGTCATGGCTAAAATGTGGTCGCTATATTTATTCGTTATTTCTTAGATAAGTCGCATTTGCGCTGTTGTCTAAATTTGTGACCTCAATCTGACTGTATCAATATACTATACATTTGGCTAATAAATTTAGATTTGTACCTGGAGGTGCCTAATCATATATTTTATAACCATACGCTCTGAAAAGGAAAAAAAAAGGAGCTGCATTTGTTTTGTACCTTCTAGAAGTCTCTTCTTATTCACCATGTTGGTAATTGTCAATTGGCTTGGCAGGGAAGTTGAACCGCGGGCTCTCAGTTGTAGATAGCTGCAAATTGCCAAAAGGACGTGAACTAACGGACGATGAATTCTTTCTCTCCGGCGCGGTTGGTTGGTGTGTTGAACGGGTACAACATCTGAATCTTATTTTTTGAGTCCCATTATTTATTTTCTGTCTCAATCTGAGATATCTACTATGGGCTACTGGTTCCCTCCGTTTGTACTGCGGTAAACTTGTATATTATTTCCAGCTTCAAGCATATTTTCTTGTTCTCGATGATATAATGGATAGCTCTCACACAAGGCGAGAGGTCAACCTTGCTGGTTCAGAGTTCCCCAGGTGTCCATCTCTTCTGGATTCTCACTTGCTTTTGTTTTGTTTTTATTTTATAGTATGTTCTGTTTTCGGGCGGGTTTGAGGGACTGAGTTGTTGACTATGGTGTAGGTTGGAATGATAGCAGTTAATGATGGATTAATCCTCCGCAATCACAAATTCTTAAGAATCACTTCAGAGGAAAGCCTTATTACGCTGATTTGCTTGATTTGTTCAGTGAGGTAAAAGATACAGGACTGCCAGTGCTTGTGTTCTCTGACCGCCAACTGTTCTATGATCCTTGGATGCGTGAGTTTCTGTGGGTTGACACTAATTGTTTGTCCATCTAAACTGTTTAATGAATTCATTGGAGATTGTTTTCCAATTTTATGTACTGGAGTGGCTCATATCATGATGCTGTCACCGTCGGATTGTACAGTACAAAACTGCTTACTAATTTTATCTGCCGCTGTGGAAATTTACCTTGCTATTTCTGCTCTATTTCCGCCTTTTCCTGCTAGAGATATTATAGTAGCCTTACTGAATTTAACTCATAACTATCAAATTGTAGCTGTGAAGAGTTGATTGATTGGAATCACTTAAAGCCTGGCATTTCCTTCCTATTGTAGAATTATATATCTCAAAAGTAACTTTTAAGTCGTTTAGTATATGCAGAAATCAACAAGGTATAAGAAACTCATGGTGTTGTGCTATAAAATAGCAGAGAAATTCCTTGTGCAACATGTGTTATATTGAGACTAGAATTACTGCTAGATATGTAGTGGATCCATTTATGCGCATTTGAACTCTATATAGATTCTACTATTCATAACTGAAGAATAAGTAGTTGCTAAGCCTTGCCTAATCTGCACATCATCTCATCAAACGTGCAGGTTGCATGCGCCCTTGTCTTGACGGGTGAGAAATTGGAGAATCATGTTGATGTCAAAACTATTCTGGTTGATATGGGTATCTACTTCCAAGTTCAGGTGAGAGTTCTATTTGCAACCAGTTTAGTCTTTTTTAGGAAGAAAAAGTTCGAACAATGAAAGCTGTGAATGACTCCGTTTTTGTGATGAGATGCAAAGTATGTCATACTGTTTTTGGTTCAATTGGCTCGTTCCTCAGGATGACTATCTTGACTGCTTTGGCGACCCTGCATTTATTGGCAAGGTAAGTTTTAGGTTTATTTTTTGAGGAGTATATAATATCTTGCATTGGAAGTGGGGATGCAATTATAAGATGGTGATTACTTTGAGCTTCTTTCAGATTGGTACAGACATAGAAGACTTCAAGTGCTCTTGGCTGGTGGTGAAGGCTTTAGAAGTCTGCATCAAGGAGCAGAAGAGTTTGTTATTGGAATTCTGTAGGAAGAATTTGCCCTTCTGAAGTTGTTATTGGGCAGCTTTTATGTTTACACCGTGTATCCTTCTTAAAATCTTTTCTGCATGTGGTGATTCATAATTTTCTTGATTTAGGAAAACTATGGAAAACAAGATTCTCCTTGCGTGGCAAAAGTCAATGAACTCTACAATGAGCTCAACCTTAAGGTGATGATCATTCATATGGTCAACCCCTTCCTCCTCCAATTAGGAATATTCCTGTATTATCTCTTAATTCTAATATACAAGATACTGACCTAAAGTCGTACCTGTTGTTGCACTAGGATATATTTGAAGATTACGAGAGGAAGAGCTACGAGAAGTTTAACGATGCGATTGAATCCCATCCCAACAATGGGATTCAAAAAGTTCTCAGATCATTCTTGGGAAAGATCTACAGAAGACAGAAATGAAATGGACTGATAGCCCCTGCCATCCATTATGTTTGTCTCCTCGTCTTCGTATCTTAAGTTTTTCTTGCGAGTTGATGGTTCTGCTTTAGTTTTGTGAGCACATTCACTTTCCCGAAGAAGATAAGTGTTAAAGGAGCCCACTGCTTTGGAAAATGGTAGTTTTGTTTTTCAGAAAATTCTGAAGAAGCACTCCTGGCTATTGGCAAGCAGAAACCGCCTTAAGAGGTGATGATTTCAGGCAAAATGGCCAAAATGTGATGGTGTCCGGCTCCATCAATCAGAAACCGCCCTGCTTTTGGACGGCTTTTTTGCCTATATGTCCTCTTATCCAAAATCCCAGGACTTCATCTCGGTCGTCCGATCACTACGTCTTTTGTCAGATAACGTTAGATAGCGTTATCTGGAAAATGGCCAATAAGCCACCCAAGTCATGGTGGTTTCAACCTGTCGATTTTCCCTATAATCTTACCCATTCGTCCACACAATACTCCACATCTTCTGATCTTCTTTACATATTCTCTAATTTTTGGTGATTTGATTAGGTAAGTTGCTTTACTTATCTATTTTTTTTCTTTTTTTTATTGTTTATCTATTCCTAATCAGTATGTTTATTATATTAGTATTTTGTTATATATTTTTTGTTTATTTTGTTCTTCAACTCTTATTTAGTTCTTCTACTCTTTATTAGTTCTTCCAATTTTGTTTAGTTTATTATTATGCCTCCCAAAATAGGGTATGGGTAATTAATGTGTAAATGTTGGTAAATTAAAATTAAAATTTGGTTGTAATTACATTTTTGTTCAATTAATGGTAAATTTATAATTAATTAATTAATTTAATTTTGAAATTGTAAATCTATAATTTTGTCTCCTATTACCTTAAAATAAGGTAGAAATGTTGGTAAAGTTTAAAACTAATTTTTGATAATATTGTTGTTTAATTAATGTTGAATTCATAACTACTTATTTCATTTAATTTAGAAGTTGAACATTTATCAATTTTGTGTCTGTTTGTCTTAATTTAATATGGTAATGCTGTTATATTATTATGCATTTTTTATATTATTGTTGTTTAATTAATGTTAAATTATAATTAATTATTTCATTTAATTTATAAGTTGTACATTTACCAATTTTGTGTCTATTTTCCTTAATTTAATATGGTAGTGTTATTATTATACAATTTTTTTGACACCTATATTTTTTAATTAATGTTAAAGTCGCAATCAATTATTCATTTAATTTATAAGTTGTAGATTTATCAATTTCGTGACTATTTGTCTTAATCTAATATGATAATGTTGTTATATTATTATGCAATTCTTTTACATTTATATTATTGTTTAATTAATGTTAAATTTGTAATTACATATTTCATTTAATTTCTGAGTTGCACATTTACTAATTTTGTGTCTATTTGCCTTAATTTAATATGATAATGTTGTTATATTATTATGAAATTTTTTTGACATTTATATTGTTGTTTAATTAATGTTAAATTTGTAATTTATTTTTGCATTTAATTTATAAGTTGTACATTTACTAGCTTTGTGTCTATTTGTCTTATTTTATTGTGGTAATAGTGTTATATTATTATGCCAGTGCTTATGTTCTCTGACCGCCAACTATTCTATGATCATTTGCTGGCTAATCACCCTCTAATTTCTTGTACATTACAGGTGGAATTCCAGACTACTTGTGGACAGATGACTGGCCTGATCACTACCATTGAAGGAGAGAGATTTTACTAGCTATTCTTCGGATGTGTGACAATTAAAGTCATGTGTGTGTGTGCGTGTGTGTGCGTGCATGTGTGTGTGCGCGTGTAAGACAGCTTCATATTATGGGAACTAGAATCCTTCCTCCATTCTTATGAAGGCTTGAGTGATATTTCAACGGCGTTGGAGGATGAATCACTACTCAATCAGGACGAGTCTATTGGCGGTAATGATGTTTCTATGATATGGTGTCCTGAATCTCCTCGTGATACAGATGATTGGGTGGGCGTGTATGACAGCTCCATATTATGGGAACTCGAATCCCTCCCCGATTTATATGAAGGCTTGAGTGATGTTTCAATGGCGTTGAAGGACGAACACTCCCCAACCAGGACGAGTCGGTTGACAGTAATGATGTTTGATAATGTCAACTATGTTTTTTCCCCAAAAAAGATGTCACCACATTACATTCCAAAGTTTGTCGTCCAATTATGTGAAAAAAATAATTTGTACTGCAGTTATTAAAGTTGACTTCACCACAGTACAATTTTTTTTAAAGTCATATTAATGTTGTAGACATGTAATGATGCATCCCTTTTAGTTCTTTTAATAAAAAATGATTTTTGGAACTGATTTAATTAAAGTATCAATCACCAAAATATGCTACTTATCAACAACAAATTTCTTTGGTTAAAACACTTTCAGATATCATTTCTGGAAAAAAAAAATACAGGAGCACATCATCACATTACAGTGTTAATATGATTTAAAAAAAATGTACTACGGTGATTAGTAACTTTGTACTACATATAGCAACCCCCATTAAACAATAATATAAATATCAAAAAAATTACATAATAATATAATAACACTACGATATTAGATTAAGACAAAAAGACATGAAATTGGTAAATGTGCAACTTATAAATTAAATTAAATAATTATTTTCAAATTTAACATTAATTAAACAACAATATAAATGTCAAAAAAATTGTATAATAATATAACAACATTACGATATTAGATTAGACCAAAACACATGACATTTGGTAAATGTACAACTTACAAATTAAATTAAATAATTATTTACAAAGTTTACACTAATTAAACAAATATATAAATGTCAAAAAAATTGTATAATAATATAACAACATTACGATATTAGATTAAGACAAATAGACACAAAATTGGTAAATGTACAACTTATAAATTAAATGAAATAATTAAATACAAATTTAACATTGATTAAACAATATAAGTTTCTAAAAAATTGTATAATAATATAACAACATTACCATATTAAATTAAGGCAAATAGACACGAAATTGGTAAATGTACAACTTATAAATGAGGTAATTAATTATTAATTTAACATTAAGTAAGCAATAATATAAATGTCAAAAAAATTGTATAATAATATAAGAACATTATCATATTAAACTAAGGCAAATAGACACAAAATTGATAAATGTACAATTTACAAATTAAATGAAATAAGTTATTATGAATTCAACATTAATTAAACAACAATATAAATTTCAAAAAATTAATTTTAAACTTTACCAACATTTCTACCTTATTTTAAGGTAATAGGACACAAAATTGTAGATCTACAATTTCTAAACTAAATAAATTAATTAACTAGGTTGCTATTCACAGTACAAAATTACGAATAACTGTTGTACAAAATTTTTTAAAATCATATTAACGTTGTAAACATGTAGTGACATCGTGTCGTAACTTTTGTTTTTTGAAAAAAAACATTTTATCATCGTAAACAGTTAAAAACGCTCTCATCGAAATAAAAGACGTTTAACTTGTTTTTATTGCGTTTGAACGTCATAATTGTGACTCCACATTAGTAAACGACATTTTATGTTACTTTTGATTAAATTACAAACATCGTTACAATTTCAAACACGTCGTACTCTAATCATAGTTCAAAATGCCAATTTTGGGAAAAAAAACGCTCTCGTTGTAGTAAAAGTCGTTAAACCCATTCTTAATGCGTTTGAACGTTATAATTGGACTTGACATTTATTCTGTTAAGTTATAGACGTTCTCATGTGTTTACTACCAAACGACGTTAATATGTTGAAAACGAGTCAAAACTAGCTTTTTGCCAAAAAACGCTCAAAACGCGCATGTTATATATAAACGGGACATGTCCCGTATCTTCATTTCTCACGCACGCACTATCTCTCCTCTAAATTACCTCGCCGGAATCCTCTCTTCCAGCTCACCAGATCACCCCCGGAGCCGCTGCCGGACCACCGTCGGACGTCGACCACCGCTTGAAAAATCTTCCGGTAAGTTTTTCAAAAACAAAATTCCCAAGTTGTAGATCTTGATGTGGTGAATCCGAATTTGGTGTTAGTTTTTATAAACACTAAATTATTTAGGCTAGATCTACAATTAAATATCTGAAGAAAAAAAACTTGAAAACTTCATTAATGGAGTTCTACAATTCGCCCCTCCCGTCGACACTACTGTGCTCTGAAAATTGTCGCGGTCGACATGAGATTGCCCAGGTCGCCTCTGTCGTCGACACGAACTGGCGCGGTTGCCCAACCAGCCGACACGAGGAGGACCAACTCGCCACAGCTGCCTACACGCACCGTCTGGACTCACCCGCGCCCGCGACACGACTCCTGCTCGTTTCTCGGTTCGTGTCGAACCTCTCCGACTCACCACGGCGTGCAAGGTGAACAGGTTGAACTCACCCCATCGGCAGACACAAGCGGGTTGAACTCGCCTTGGCGGCGGACATGAAATGGGGCAACTCGCCCCTGCAGCTAACACGAGCAGCCTAGTTTCGCCCCGCCTATTGAGGCGAGTTTTTATTTTTTATTTTTTATAATAAATCTTTTTAAATTTATTAAAGTAATTATAAATTATTACATTTTAAAATTAACAAGTACTAATAAACCAACTCACATATGTACGATAATTATAAAGTCAAGAGTTACAATAAATTGACGAGGAAGGTCAAAGTTGACAAACTCATAAGAAAGATGAGATTCTTAAATGAATTTACCATTATTGTTACTCTTGAATTATAGTCATTTCAACCTTCCTTATAATAACTTAGACTCTTCATATCTAATGTTTTATAATATGATTTCTTCAAATATGAAACCCATCTCTTAATACATCAATTATAACTTAAACATATAATTGTAACACTCCATAAGTCCTTATAATTCCAAATGAACCTTAAGGTTCCTTAGAACAAGTTAGGAGTAAATAAAAATATGCTCAAGAATCCCTTGTTGAACCGGTTTTTGTGTCGGTATTAAACTACTGTGGTTGACTTGTTTTATGGGGAGCATGATGCTACTCTGTACCTTTAGCATCTATGTCAAAGTGGGAAGCAAGTTGGATAGGTTTCTTAGATCTAAACTAACAAGATAAGTTAAGTATAAGTTTGGGTATTAATTTGTGTCCTTGGTGTAACCGGAAATGGGAGGAAGTTTTATAGGTTGATTTCTTTGTGTTTTAGAGACCATTAAGGTTGATTAGACTTATAATAAGCTGTAGGAACACTTAGACTAAGTAGATTTAATGAAAAACCAAGACAAGCTAAGATGTGCAAAGGTGTACATAAGGATGTAAATACATAAAATTGTTCTTTGTTCCTTGTGTGGCCGATTTGTGTGAGGTTTTTATGGTCATTTTTGTGTATTTTTATAGATAATTGAAGTTAATATAGGTTATATAAGGTTATATTATCTGTTAGTTTAAATAATTTGGTATCGCAGCTTAGCTACAATTAATTGTCGAGGGACGGAAAATTAACCATCGTTAGTTTTCTTTTGCTCATGTATGTGTGGGTTCTGATTAGTTTTTGGGCATCAATTGATCAATTGGTTGGTTAACTTGCTGATTCTGCGCAAGCAAAAAGTGTATTGGTATTTATTGTGAAATTAATGTTTACTGTGAAATCTTACCCTGACTAATGATTGTTGGATTTATTTTTTGAAGTTGTGTGGTGAATTGGAATAAAGAATGAATTATATAGTTATAATTGATGTATTGGAATGAAGAATGAATTATATAGAAAGGAATTTAAATTCTCACCTAATTATTTTTATCCATTACATCTTACATAATACTCATATACATATCATTTCTCTCTTATAATTATAACTCAAAGTTAACCACCAGAAAACTTATAAGTTCTTAACATTTGACAGTGTATGCTATAACTGTTATGTTCATTTATTATTACTTACTTGCGTAGCTTATCTTAATTGTGATTTGGTTCAACTTGTGTAGTGAGGTAAGTTTAAGAATAGCTCCAAAGAAAGTGTACACCAAAAGAAAAAGACGAAAGAAATGTGGAGCAGCCAATGACGACTTTGTACCGTCGTGAGTGCGGTGCCGGATTTGATCCTCCACGGCACTCGTCTTTCCACCCACAGCAGAGTCATGTTAAGCCTGCACGACACTCATCATTTAAGCCACAGCAGGGTCATGCTGAGCTGCCACGTCACTCATCATTTCACACACAGCAACAGCTTATCATGGACCCATCATCGGCCCAGTCATTATATGATTCTGACCCAGTCGCACACATACCAAGGAGGAGGGTGCATGTGGCTTCATCCTCTGCAGGTGGTTGATCTGGCCGAGTACCATAGCTCCAATTATGATATAGAGGGTCAAAGTAGCCACCACGTGGTGCGTGTGGAGGCACAGACTTCTGCTGGTGGTAGCTGTCATGACCACCGCGTGTGGCATATGGTGGCATAGACTTCTGCTAGGGGTAGCTATCATGACCCCCGTACCCCTCCGGTTGCTGCAGCCGTTGACATGGACATCGATGAGGAGGAGGTGAGGAGACGGATGAGGATGAGGACCTGGACGAGGATGACCCTGATCATGAAAGTGCGACTAATGAGGAAGATGCTCTCGCTATGAAGCCCGTTCTTCCCACTTTCTGGAGGCTAAATGATGTGCCAGTACCTGGTGGTCCGCTACTGACTAGTGTCATCACCAGTTTCGGGGGGCATGTCGCCATTTACCTTTGGTTAATGACTAAGGTATGTACTCTCTTATCTTTCACTTTGGCAAGTAGATTTAATTATTTCTTCATGCGTGTGTAAACGTTGTGGTAATTATCTAGGTACGGGGTGTTTTGGGATTTAAACCACGAAAGCATATAATCACGAACTAGCCGTTTAGCCTGGTTCCTTGCAAAAGGACAAGGAATATGATTATGCACTCAAGGATGGATCATCTACTAGATGTCACATGGGGTTTCAATAACATGTCATTGATCTTGGCCTTTGTGTAGAGGTGGCAGCCAGACACCAACTCTTTCCCCATGCACTTTGGAGAGATGACGATCACACTTCATGATGTGTGGCAGATACTAAGGATCCCCATCGTTGGTCATCCGGTTGTGGGGATCCGTCAAACACTGAGCTTAAGGAGACGATAACTACGTTGTTAGATTTTCAAAATGGCGTTCAGCAGATGACAGGTTTCATGTGGCATACTAGTGTTGTTCAGATAGGTCCACTTATAGAGTGGTGTTCGACCGGGCAGAGGGTACCTATGAAGGAGGCGTATGGTTGGCTCTACTATGCGATCGGTACCACCATTTTTCTAATAAGGGGCATGGACGCATAAGTCCCCTACCGTTCTGGCTAGTCACTCCCATGAGCCGACCTGTGAAGCTAAAGAAGTATGCATGGGGAGCAGGTACTCTTGCATGGTTGTATCGCCAGCTGGGAATAGCATCTCGTGCTGACTGTACTAGCATTGCTGGCTGTTTGACCCTCCTCGAGGTAAGTGTTTTAATGTACAACAATGTCTAATAAATTTTCATGAATTCACATTAATAGTTGGCATAATTTATTTATTTTAATTTCCATAGTGTTGTATATATGCATACTTCCCCACTCTTAGACCAGCAGTTAGTGCTGATTGGCGTGATGGGGATGATAGACCGTGGGCTATGAGATGGGTCAAGTCCACCACCCAGCAGAAAGATAAAGATTCGCTGGAGAACTACTGCAAGCATCTAGATGCTCAAACACCAAGAAATGTAAGTGGTGCAACAATTTCAATTTGTATTTATTATTTTCTTATTGATGCTTATGTTTCCCTGTGATCCAATGTAGATTGATTGGTTGCCCTACGTTCGCGAGAAGGGTCACACTTGGACAGGGGTACCTTGCCAGTACATGAGGGTGAATGAGCCATATATGTCGGAGCGTTGTCTCCGTCAATTCGGGTATGTTCAGTGATCCCACCTCCCCCTATTAGACCGAACATTAGATCCAAAAGAGAGGGAGAAAGGGTCCCCCTATAAATGTGTGTACCCCCCTATGTATAGTGTGGGACACCACACGTTAGTGTGCTGCTACTGCGGGGTGCACTAAGACAAGGGCGGTGCTGCACGCATGTGACAGAGATTATCTGCATTGGTACGCCAAACACAGCCATCCAAAGATTCTAAATCCTGACATGTGCAACAACACCTTCGTTCATCGGCCGGATCCCGCCCTAGTAAGTTGATCTCTGCCTTTCTATAATTTCAGTTGATTATTACATTTTGTGAATGCCAGGCTAACTTAATAATATTATGATGCAGCTCATGAACGAGGCAAATGAGATTGGTAGGCCTTACCTTCCCGGGAACCGTAGCTGGGACTAGCGTTACTACCGCGAGGAGATGCCAGGGGAGGAACAGAGGGCAACTGCGCAGGGGATAGATGAGGCCCTCAGCACCTTATCTATATGGGATTCATAATATCACTAGTATGGAGTGCCGTAGTTTAGGGTTTTATTATGTTTTTGTTAATTTAGGATACAGTTTGGATGTTTGTTGACTTTATACATTTATGAGACTAAACTGTTTGTAGTTATAATGAATCTTCATTTGTAAGACCTTAACTTGTGTTATGTTAGAAGTTTCATTGATTTATGTTATGTGGGATTGTTTCCTTACAAATGCATCATAGAATTGAAAGTTATGGTTCATTATCAAATTTTATAGATCCAAACATCTATCAAATGAATATCTATAATCCAAACATCTACCAAAGATTATAAATTCAGAAAAGTATAACAACACGTTTATTCCACGTCCAAACATCTACCAAAGATTATAAAACAAGAAAAGTATAACAACACGTTTATTCCACGTCCAAACATCTACCAAAGATTATAAATCCAGAAAAGTATAACAACACGTTTATTCCACGTCCAAACATCTACAAAGATTATAAATCCAGAAAAGTATAACAACACGTTATTCCACGTCCAAACATCTACCAAAGATTATAAATCCAGAAAAGTATAACAACACGCTTATTCCACGTCCAAACATCTATCAAAATTATAAATCAAAAAAGTATAACAACACGTTTATTCCACGTCCAAACATCTACCAAAGATTATAAATCCAGAAAAGTATAACAACACGTTTATTCCACGTCCAAACATCTACCAAAGATTATAAATCCATAAAGTATAATAACACGTTTATTCCACGTCCGGACCCCACTTTGGTGAGTTATATCTTGATCGAGATTACTATCCTAGTAATCGTAGTTGGAATTGGCATTACTTCAATCACGGAATGCCAGAGGAGGAGCGGATAGTCATTGAACAAGAAATTGATGAGATGTTTCAACACCCTCTCCATCTGGGATTCATACTCATACATGTATGGTGGCTCTTAGTTTTTAGCTTTGCACAATGTAACAAACTTCATTAGCATTTGTTAGATATTTATTCGATTTATGTTAATGTGCGATCACTATTTGTGTTTTTATTTTAGACGATCATGGTCATTCCTAACAAATGTCCTAGAATTCAAACCCAATGCATCAGAGAAATCAAAGTGAATATCGAATAATCCAAACATCTACCAAGTGGAACAAACCTAATGTTTATGTCACAAGAACTGAAATATATCCAAATGTAGAAATTCCTAACTACTTGTATTGAACACAAGGTGTGATTAATGTTGGTATCTTGTACGCTGATGAGGAGGAGCAGTTTCTGCTACATTTTTTGTTTCCAAGTGTGGTCATTCTGGATGATTAATGAAATATCTAGCATAAAACAATTTAAGGTCTTTACATTTGGATATATTTAGTTCTCGTGGTAGTAACTTCGTAAACAACTTGTATTAAACACAGGTGTGATTAATGTAGGTATGTTGTACGCTGATGATGAGGAGAGAGCAGTTTCTGCTACATTTTTTGTTCCAAGTGTGGTCATTCTGGATGATTAATGAAACTTCTAGCATAAAAAATTTAAGGTCTTTACATTTGGATATATTTAAATTCTCGTGGTAGTAACTTCAAAAACAACTTGTATTGAACACAAGGTGTGGTTATTGTTGGTATGTTGTACGCTGATGAGGAGGAGCATATTAGAGAATTGAAAGTGAATATCGAACAAACCTCATGTTTATGTCACGAGAACAGAAATATATCCAAATGTAGAAATTCCTAACAAAAGTCCTAGAATTCAAACCCCATGCATCAGAGAATTGAAAGTGAACATCTTATATTCCAAACATCTACCAAACGGAACAAACCTAATGTTTATGTCTGAAATATATCCAAATGTAGAAATTCCTAACAAAAGTCCTAGAATTCAAACCCCATGCATCAGAGAATTGAAAGTGAATATCGAACAAACCTAATGTTTATGTCACGAGAACTGAAATATATCCAAATGTAGAAATTCCTAACAAAAGTCCTAAATACCCCATGCATTAGTGAATTGAAAAGTGAACATCTAATAATCCAAACATCTACCAAGCGAACAAACCTAATGTTTATGTCACGAGAACTGAAATATATCAAAATGTAGAAATTCCTAACAAAAGTCATAGAATTCGAACCCAATGCATCAGAGAATTGAAAGTGAATATGGAACAAACCTAATGTTTATGTCACGAGAATTGAAAGTAGGGTTCATTCCGAGCAGTAGTAGTCATTTAAACGCTTTCTTGATCCTAAGTTACATTGTTTGTGAGGAAATGATCACGATTATTACTTCTTTTACTTAATTATATATTTTGATTTGTTAGGAGGTTTCTTAAATCCTAAAATCACTCAACTATATAATAAAATATTGGAAATACAAAATGCCACAAAACGTGTCAAATAAAGACACTATATTGTTCAACTCGTGTCAAATTAAATCACTATGTTGTTCAACTAGTGACACATAAAATCACGAGTTGAGCTAGGTCTTCATTTTATCTGTCACGAGTTGAGCAATGTAGTGATTTAATTTGACACGAGTTGAACAATATAGTGATTTAATTTGACACGAGTTGAGCAAAATAGTGACTTTGTTTGACATGTTTTTTTGGCATTTTAGTAACAAAGAAATGACTGTAAAACCGTTTCATATATTGATTTTTATTTTTTTAAAAGAAAAACGAGTGCCCTAACGCTATTCCGGATAGTTTGGTAAAAAAAAATTATACTACAGTTAGTAAAATCACTATTCATCAAGTATAAACTTCTTTAATTAAATCACAAGTGTATATCAATTAATGAAAAAAAGCTACACCCACACTTTGTTACATGTTTAAAACGTTAATATGATTTATGGTAAAAAATTATGATAATTATTTGTATAAATTATGGAAATTAATTGGTGTAAATTATGGTACTATATTGGTCTAAATTTGTAGAAAAATTAGTATAAATTATGTGTTTAAAACTCTATATTCTTTTTTATGGTACAAAATAATTTTGAAAAAAATCTAAGAAATATTTATTTTTTCAATGTTGTATGATATTTTAATAATTTTTTATAATATTTTAAATATATTTTATATTTATCTATATTCTATAGTATTTTGTATTTTTTGTGAATTTTAGTGAATTTGTTAACACTTAGGGGCATATTGTGAACTTTAAAGTACTTTGATAACTAGTAGGGGTATTTTTGTATTTTTTGCTTCTGGTCAATGACATAGTGGTATTTCATGGACTTTTGAAAAAATATAGTGGCATTTCGTGACTATCTTTTTATGAGTGGCATTTCATGAATTAGCCAAAAATATAATGGCATTTCATGAAATTTCCCTTCAAAATATGAGAGATGACGGGATGGAAAAAATTTTCCCCAAGGTTCTTGAATTTTGCTCTAAATATAATATTGAAGTTTCGGATATGAATGCTTTGTATATTCCCCAAGGAAGATCTAAGAGATTTGCTCGACATTGCACATATTTTCATCACTATCAGATTAAGGTGTTTCTTGCAATCATTGATCTTTAGCTTCAAGAATTTAACAATCAGTTTGATGAGACAAATATGGAGTTGCTTATTTGGATGACAAGCAAAAAGGTGCTACAGTTGTCAAAGATACCAGGTTTTCAAACCTAAAAGATATTGGTCAACTTTCAATGAAGTTGGTGGAGACTTCTAAGCACCTTATATATTCAGAAGTATATAAGCTATTGAAGTTAGTGTTGGTTCTTCCAGTAGCGACGACAAGTGTTGAAAGAGGATTTTTTGCATTGACTTTTGTAAAGAGTAAACTCGTAACAACATTGAAGATCGATTTTAAATTGATTGTTTAGTTTGTAACACCCCCGTCTATTAATCCTAACTCTCACCATAAACGCTTCGCAACAGTAATTAAAATACATTAATCACAACACTCGCAGCGGAACACTCTCACTAACTAGGCGGGTGTCACAACCATCCATCCGTCTGCTTAACCATCCATCCGCAGTGATGACGAGGTTAACACAACTCATGATAAATCCACATAACTCTAAGAACTAGTGAGCAGCTATCAAGATTCAATTATACATCGATCATCACTTGATGTATCTATTACAATGACATAATCCATGATTCCTCCTACACATATAGACTAGTCAAATTTAAAGCCATACCCAATCCCGCATCCGGCGTCAATCAAGGTACACCTGCAAAATGTGGTTGCCAAAAGGCTCAGCACGAGGCTGAGTATGTTGAACTATATGATCCTAATTGCCTTTAGGCCACATGAGTTAATTAGCCGTCTTGATTAGCATGCTATTCAATTTTCATGTTGTACCAGTTTACAAATATATATAAAGACTGTAAAAGCGGAATGTAAACACGCAACAGTTCACCACAAACAACATATTAATAACCATGCACAATAGTCACCAGATCGAAAATCGTAATCGCAAGTTCGTTATTCAATCGTCTAGAGCCCCGCTCCTACCAACTCTCTCATCATCCTTTGGGTGTCACGTTAGATGGACAATTCCCCATTAACACCTCACCAAGTTTTAGTTATTATTGGACAGTAGTCCCATTGTCAATGATTCGAGATCATTTGACTTCCCCGACGTCTCGTGAGAAACGTCCGTGTGGCCCGAAGCCGTGTACCTACGTTAGTACCCAACGCCAACGATCTAAGATGATCATCGGATTCCTCAACGAGGAGCTCCATGCCTGGACTCCCCTCTGGTGATCACACTGCGCAACCTGCTGGAACGGATGCAGACCAGGATTTCTCCATACATATATCACACCACCTCATCAACCACCATTTCTCCATAGTTAAGTGTTTTAACCAACTCATCATTATTAGTTGTAAGTTCATTGGAGAATACCTTTTTATTTATTTGATGCCCCGTAGGGTCTTACACATACCAAGGAGAGATCTAGGTTATATTCATGTTCTGTGCCAATGCTCTAAGGTTGGTATTACCGAACCTTTCTTCCTAAGTTTTAAGTCCTAGGTAAATTGAATATTATAGACAGTGTCGTACTTTAATGCGTTACCATCCTTGCTCGTATCGTAGTCGATTAATAATTGATATCCATAGCCAAAGGCGTTCGTGCACCGGTAATCAGACGCTAAATAATCGAGCAGATAACATTACATAAGCACATGCATTTTCAACCATATCAACTTAAGCAATTAGCACACAGATGTCTGAACTCAAAGAATCCATCAGGGTTCAGACCATAGAATCCAAAATACCTTACACCGTTGTCGCTCGCGTGATATTCCCCGCGTAGGCTCTAACGCTCACAGTGCTCGTGTCTACCCACTCGTATCTCTGGTATACACATTGTTCTAATATCAGTACGTATGTGCGTATTTCGTATCCAACCCGTACTTCCAACCCGTGTCTAAGTCTTAATTGACCTCTTGTTTATCTCGATGGTCGTTAGCCTTAAGGATTTAGATTTCAGCCACTCGTTATAGTTTACGAGTGCGTAGTTTTTGCTACGGTAGTATTATTTACCACATGGAAATTTTGTTCACGTTTTGTTTACGTAATTATCGGTTTACATGCATACGGGAATAACCTTACGTTGTATGCATGACGTTTAAACATTCCGCTATACAAACTAATTAGCGTAGTTATATTTATGTAAGTATGCGGCTTATCTATACATATATATACAAACAATTACGTATATATTATAGTTTTATAGTTGTACCTATACGTCATTGTTTATGTACTGTTCGCGTGCATGTAAAATATTACCCCACTGTAAACATTTACAATACGGTTGTCATTACATTTACGTTTCCACTCGTAGTAGCACAATCTCGTATGTGGCTTGTTATTCATACTATATCCTCATGCTAAGTTACAAGCTCACATGATAAAATTTTATAGAGCCCCTCTTATAATATATTCTTTCATACTTGATATAATGTCTCATTTATCATCCAAAACTTTATAATATATTATGTTCAAACTTTAAAATTCCCTAAACAGCCTGTATATATTGTCGGTAACGACAATCTCTTCCCTTCATAGTTTGATTATTTATGAGATTAACCATATATTATAAACATTACATTTCTAGTCTTATTAAATTATAACTTAAGGTTTTCAAACATTATTATATACATATAATGTGTATATAATTTCCGAGTAGCCCAATATTCTTCCGGAAATTCCTATGTCATCTCATATGTTTTGTATATTCACAAAACTACCCCATATTCCATACTTGTTATATTATTTACCTTATTAATTTATAACATAAGGCTATTAACATTATAATATACATACATATGTATATTATATTTGCGGATAATCCCTCAGCTTATTCAAGTTGATTGTTCACTCGCATCTTTCTTTATTTACACTTTAACCCACCTTAATTCCATAAACTTACAATTTAATCCTTAAACTTTATGTTATACAATCTATTTATTTAAAATACCAAACCAGCCTCTAAATTCCCCATAAATTGCGTACAACCCCTATAAGTATCTCAAATTCATTCGGCATCCCTAACTTCCGGTTATTTACACATTAACTCCTAAAGTTTTATAAATGTTACATTATGACATTTAAATTATATATTATACTATTTAATTTATCTAATCACCAAAGCTAACCTAAAATATCTCTAAAATCCCAAAGCAGCCCCTAAGGCTCTTATAATTCCATTACAACCCACTAATTTTCAGAAATCACAAAAACAACCCCAAATACTTTTATAAGCTTACATTTTAACTTAATACTTCATTAAATTTCCAACTAAATAATCTTGGTCAAACCTCACATATGGTCAAGGTTGACCACTCCAACACTCCCTTTGACCCATAATTTTTATTATTTACGGTAAACACCCCTATTATATTCTCAATTACACTTTGACCACAATAACAATTCTTTTGTTTATAAATGGTATTTATAGCGTTTATAATTTATTTGAATTATATATTAACCTTATGTTTAATTTAGTTTACACTTAAATTCATCCATAATCATAACAAGAGCCCCTAGGTGAATATTTCCCTTAAATTCACCCCTTTACACCAATCATTTCCAAAATTATAATTTCACCCCAAAAGTTTAATGATTAACATTTAAAGCCTTAAATAACCATAATTAAATCTCCTAAATACATACCCTCACTCATAATATAATCTAAATCTTCAAATGGCATTAAAATGTCTCAAACCCACGTATTACCCACGGTTTTCTACAGAATTTGAAATAATACTATTTAATCATTTTTTTCCTTAATCACTTATGAGATAGCCTTAATTAAGCCATTAGTACTTAGTCTCCCAAATAAACTATTTAGTCATTTATTTTCTACATACGTGTAGGATTTAAATAGCACATACATAAACAATTACCCTCTCGGTTTGCATCACTCATGACTAATTTTCTTAAGCCATTTTTTTATTAACATCTATTTATCCCACTAATCAAGTACTCACCCCTTAATTTTCTACACCTTTTTAGGATCTAAACAACCTATACATTTATTAATGACCATTTAAAGCTCAAAATAATTATAATTACATGGCCTAAATGTATGACCTTAAAAATAGCAAAGTAATTATTTTAAAATAGCATTCCAAATGTCCTTAAAATTTTGCTATCACTACAACAATGTTGATTTGTTGGGGCAATATATATGTTATCAATTACGGCAATATAAAAGTTGCACCTAAAACTAATAAGAAATAGAGCATTGTCTTAGTGCACTAATTGTTGATGTCAAATAGTGCAATTTTATTTTTTGCCCCCTTAGGTACGTTACTACAACACATGTGTGCAGCGGTGGGGTTGTAGAGAGTATCAATTGGTGCAAGTGTAAAGGGTGCACTAATTGACGACGTCAAATAGTGCAACATTAGGATTCACACTAATAGATAATATATCATCCTGTAAGACTTTATCAATTGGTGCACTTGTGACTGTTGCCCCTAAATTAGACATAATAAAAAGGGGCAAATTAAAATTTGTGCACCAATAAATGATATTAAATGGTGCATCTCACTACTCGCCCTCATAGGTGTAATCTGTTGGTGCATCTTTATCTAGTTGCACTAATATGTTTTCGTTAAATTTCATAGAAATAGATAGTGTCAGTTAGTGCACACGTTTTAATTTGCACCAATGGCCCCAATTAACAGGTGAAATATTTGATCTGTTCTAATTATCGTTTTCCTCTTTGTTCAACCCTAGTTTCAATCCCAACAGCCTCATCGCAATCAATTTTCATTCTCCTCATATTCTTTTCTTTTTACGCTCTTAATTCTTCTGTCGAACTCCTCTAGCGAGAACGATTGCATTCTTGTTACCCGTAAGGCAGATTTTGAATTGTCAACCTAACTGCTACCAAAAGGAAAAAGAAAAGAGGTGGTGCTCTTGACGAGAAAAAGGAGGTGGTGGTGGTGGTTCAATACAGAGAGTGAAGAAGATGATGAAGTGGAGGCGAAGATCGTTGCTTGGCAGAGCGCCGGGGTGGCGTGTTACAAGAAGTAACGTTCCTGCATTCCTAACGAGCTAATGTTCTACAGAACAACAACTCAACACTTACCTTGCAAGCTGTCATGAAGAGAAAGACAACCACGCAGAGGAAAGGAGCGCGCACAGAGAGAGATAGAACAGGATGTAGAGCAATGGATATACTTGTCTGTATTATTTCTGTACCGAAGAGGTATTTATATGAATGTTAGTTGCTGAGTTACAGCACTAACTGATTACAGTGTATAAAGGAATGGATATGTAAACTAGCACGTGACTCTTATTTCAATACAATTCAGTTATGTAATATTCCCTGTAACAAATCTCCCCCTTTGGAGAACCTTGACCTCAAGGTTTGAAGTTTGGAAATCTGCGCAACAGATCATAGAAGTACTCCCATGTAGCTTCTTCCTCTGGCAAATCAAGCCACTTAATGAGGACCTGGGTAGCAGCCTTTCCTTGTCTGTTTACCATTTTTCTGTCCAATATACGCTCAGGTTCATGTGCCAGGACATCAGAAACAGCATCAGGTAACTGAGTTGAAAATGAAACAGTGCCAACATGGAGTTTCAGCTGCGAGACATGAAAAACCGGGTGGATTGAGGAAGATGCCGGTAATTCCAACTTATATGCCCTTGTACCACATCTGTCAAGGACTTTGAATGGCCCAAAGTACTTGGGTGACAGCTTCTGATTACTCCTTGATACCACAGAATGCTGTCTATAAGGTTGCAATTTCACAAAAACCAAATCTCCAATCTCAAATGCTCTTTCAGATCGATGACGATTACTCTGCTGCTCCATTCTGTGCTGTGCCCGTAACAGATGAAATTTTAAAATCTGAAGCATGTTTTCCCTTTCCTGAAGACATCTAGCAACAACTGCCACTCGAGATTCTCCCGGCAAATAAGGAAGATGCTGTGGTGGCACTTGCCCATACACAATTTCATACGGAGTTAGTTGAGTAGCAGTGTGGTATGATGTGTTATACCAAAATTCAGCCAGTGGCAGATATTTGCTCCAAAGATGTGGACGGTCACTGCACATGCATCTCAGATACGTCTCAAGACATCTATTCACTACCTCAGTCTGTCCATCAGATTGAGGGTGATAAGCAGATGAGAAATTCAGATCAACTCCTTGCAGAGTAAATAACTCACGCCAGAATTCACTGAGGAAGATGGTATCTCTATCACTTGTGATAGAACGAGGAAAGCCGTGAAGTTTAAAAACATTATCCAGATATACTTGTGCAACAGAAGCAGCTGTATAAGGATGTTGCAAGGCTAGGAAATGTGCAGCTTACTTAGCCTATCAACAACAACCAATATGACTGTTTTACCAAAAGACATGGGCAAGGAATCAATGAAATCCATGGAGATGTCTTGCCATACCTCATCAGGGACAGGAAGAGGTTGCAGTAAGCCTGGATATGCAGAGTGATCATACTTGCAACGTTGACATTCCTCGCAAGCCCGAATAAATGCTTGAATCTCCTTGGCCATTCCCTTCCAATAAAACAATGCTTTAATTCGCTGATGAGTGGCCTCCCTTCTTGAATGTCCACCCAAACCAGAAGAATGCAGCCACTGTAAAATTTTTGTGCGAAGCTGTGCAATATTTGGAATGACAATCTTGCTCTTCCGACGAAGGACATCTTTATGCCAAGAATAATGCTTATGACTCTCCTTATTATGTTTCAAGTCATCTATGATAGATGCAGTGATAGGGTCAGCAGAATAACCAGCTTGAATCTGCTGTAGCAAATCGCATTCCAACACAGACAACGCAAAATTTAGAATTTCAGATCCATCTTTTCTTGAAAGTGCATCGGCTGCCAAATTTTCTTTTCCCTGTTTGTATTGAATCTCATAATCAAACTCCAACAGTTTGGGTAGCCACTGCTGCTGGATGGGAGTATTGAGTCTTTGCTCAAGTAAATACTTGAGACTACGTTGATCTGTTCGAATTATAAAATGTGCATGCAACAGGTAATGTCTCCACTTCTGAACTGTAAAAACAACAGCCAGCAACTCTTTCTCATAGATAGACAACAACAGTTGCTTGCCCTGCAAATGTCGGCTTATATAAGCTAAGGGATGTCCTTCTTGCATTAGAACTGCACCGATCCCCTGGTTACTTGCATCTGTTTCAACCAGAAATGGTTTGTCGAACTGAGGCAGAGCAAGAACAGGAGCTTCACATAATGCAGTCTTTAACTGATTATAAAAGCTAATGTAGCTTCTTCAGTCCAATTAAAGGAATCCTTCTTAGTCAAGAGAGTAAGAGGTCTTGCGATTGTACCAAAATTCTGCACGAATCTTCTATAATATCCCGCAAGTCCCGAAAATCCACGAAGTTGCTTGAGATTTTTGGGAACTGGCCAATCAGCTACAGCTTGAACCTTAGCTGGATCAGTGGAAATGCCCTTAGCTGAAATAAAATGGCCCAAGTACTCAACTTTGGATGTAGCAAACGCACACTTGCTAGCTTTGGCAAACAGTTGATGCTGTCGCATCAGATCAAACACCTGTCTTAAGTGACTGATATGTTGCTCCAAAGAGCTGCTGTAAACCAATATATCATCAAAGAAAATGAGAACAAACTTCCTCAAATAGTCTTTGAATATCGAATTCATCAAGCCTTGAAATGTAGCTGGAGCATTAGTTAAGCCAAATGGCATAACTAAATATTCATAGTGGCCTGAATGGGTTTAAATGCCGTTTTATGTACATCTTCAGACTCCATTCTTACTTGATGATACCCAGCCCGTAAATCAATCTTGGAATAAACACAAGATCCACCCAACTCATCCATGAGATCTTCAATCAAAGGAATCGGAAACCGATCTTTGATTGTTAAACTGTTAAGATTTCTGGAATCAACACATAGCCTCCACGTTCCATCCTTCTTTTTAACTAACACAACAGGTGATGCAAAAGGACTAGAGCTTGCTTGAATGGTCCCCTGATCCAGCATCTCTTTCACCATTTTATCAATTTCGTTTTTCTGATGCACTGCATATCGGTATGGCCTCTGATTGACAGGATTTGCTCCAGCAACCAATGGAATTTTGTGATTGTGTTCTCTGCGAAAGGGAGGAAGTCGAGTTGGAGCTTGAAACACATCATCAAATTCTGTCACCAGCGCTTCCACTGCAAGAGGTCTGTGCTGAATCTGAACTTCTGTATGCAGCGCATGTATCTCAGAAATGCTTTCTTCTTCAACATTCCTCAAACAAAGCATGAACAACTGGGATTTATTCTCCTGAACAGGAACCAAGCGCTTGGCTCTAACGTCCCTTACCGATCCCTGCTTAATCCCATTCAACACCATCTTTCGTGAACCAATCTTGAACTTCATAACCAAGTTTCTGAAATCCCACTTGATCGGTCCCAACTGCTCCAACCATTGAATCCCCAAAACCATGTCGCAACCACCCAAATTAATCACCAAAAAATCCGCCTGAAATTCAGATCCTTGAAAGGTCCAACTGAATCCCTCAACGCGACTTAGTACTTGTAAAGTACTACCATCAGCCACGGAAACTTTGGTGTTATTCACCGATTGAAGCCGACACCCTAATTTCTCTGCGACAGACTTGTCCAGAAAATTATGCGTGCTACCGGAATCAATAAGAATAAAGATTGGGCGTTTCTTATGTAATCCCCTTAGCCGCATTGTACGATAATCCGAAGTTCCGGCCAAGGCATTGACAGAAATTTGTAATTCCTCATCCATGGTATCAACTTCTTCAATAATCGACTCCGATTGCTCATCCTCCTCACATTCCAACATATAAAGCTGTGTCTTCTTATGTTTCAAATAATGACCCGGCGTATATTTCTCATCACAGTAAAAACAAAGCCCCTTAGCTCGTCGCTCATTCATCTGCTCCGAAGTTAAAAACTTCTTAGGCATCGGAGGTGGTTTAGGTATAATCGGTGCGACTGCTTCTTTAGGAGTAGGTAGAATGCCCTTCGACGGATTATTTACCGAGACATTCTTGGCTCCTTGCCAATTGTTGTGCCAAGAACGCTTTGGATGCGCCTGCTCATACAATTTCCCTAACAGAAGACAATGACGAATCGACTTTGGCTGAAACATCCTGACGTGCATCTGAGTGTCGATTCGAAGGCCAGCCAGATAAGCACTCACTAAGTAGTCTTCTGAAAAAGAAACTCTAGTGCGAATAAGCTCAAACCGATTATGATAATCCAAAATACCATCAGTTTCTTGCAAAGCCTTTAGCTCTGCGATCGGATCGTCAAGAACTTCTTCAAATCGTTCCCTGAGTAAAGCTTTGTAAGCTTGCCAATCAAGAAGCGTCAACTGACCTGCTTCCGATTGTGCGATGGACTGGTGCCACGTTGCGGCATGTGAATCAAAGTGGATCGCTGCTAATCCAACTTTAAGTTCCTCCGGTGTATGATCGATGTTGAAAAACTGCTCAACTTTGAACAGCCATTCCTTAAGCTTCTCGCCGGAGAAACGAGGAAAGTCAAGCCGAGCAAGACGAGTTACACCAGAGTAAGGCCTGCGACTGGATGTCTCACCAGAAGACTTGTCGGAAGTGTTCTCGCCTGAATTATTGGTGTGAAGATGCAAAGCTTCAAAGAGATCGGCAATACTCTTATCGATCTTTGCATTTTGCGTTTCGATCTTCTCATTCTGCTGAAGAAACATAGCCTGAATCTGTGGTTGAAGTGTAGCCTCCAACTCACGAACAGCATCTCTAATGAGCTGGCTATTTCTTGTTTCTGCCATAACTGCCACAGAATCAAAAATGGAATCTGATACCTTTGTTACAAGAAGTAACGTTCCTGCATTCCTAACGAGCTAATGTTCTACAGAACAACAACTCAACACTTACCTTGCAAGCTGTCATGAAGAGAAAGACAACCACGCAGAGGAAAGGAGCGCGCACAGAGAGAGATAGAACAGGATGTAGAGCAATGGATATACTTGTCTGTATTATTTCTGTACCGAAGAGGTATTTATATGAATGTTAGTTGCTGAGTTACAGCACTAACTGATTACAGTGTATAAAGGAATGGATATGTAAACTAGCACGTGACTCTTATTTCAATACAATTCAGTTATGTAATATTCATGGCGAAGATTAATAACCAGTATAAGAGGGAGGAAGTTGTGATTACGGATGGGAGAATGAGCAGGTCCAGAAGGCTTCTTCTTGAAAAATTGACGTTTCGAAGAACCAGAAAGTGGATATCGCTCCTGAGGAATTAAGGACCATTATTGAGGTGTGGAATCGGGTGGTTTATCCTAACGTTAACCATAGGATTACAGGTAATCATCCTCACATACTTTTTTTTACTTTGTCTTGAAGAATGAAGTATTTGTTCTCGTTGCGTGTCTGTCTATGAGCTGAAGAGTTTGGAGGTTCTAGCCATTGATCATTTCAGAACCAGGTTTTGGTTTACACAAAGAAATCGTATGATTTTTCCCCTCTTTTGGATCTTCTCCTTGCATCCATTCCGTTAAATGAGCCGCACGGTGAATAAATGTGGAGGCAAATTTTTTAACATCGTAAATGGTTCAGAGAGAACAGACTCCTCTCCTCCCTTTGATATTTTCCGTACTAAATTCGATTCCAACACAATGGGACAACGGTGTACCAGACAGACAATTTACTTACTTTTTTTTTCTATTTTTCTTTCTGATTTCTCCATGTGGAACGATGATGGTGAAATGGTACTACTACAAACGACTAGTATGCAAGTGGAAGTGAGCAAACACACTGAAGGTTCAAAGGATAAGATGGTTCGACCCAATGGTCTCCCTGAGTCTTTGATTCGATATGATGGTACGTACGTGTAGAGATATCTTTCAATCCCTGTCGCTATTGTCTTCTTAATTTTTGTTTCTTTACTTTGGGTCCACCAAGTGTTTGATGAAATGATAGATAGTGATCTATAGAGATTATTATGATTATGATTCATTATAATAAGTGTACGTATTAGAAATGATGGATAGGAAAAGGAAAGAGAAAGTAGCTAGCTAGCAATATGATTGATGATCTTAATTTTGAACGAGTGAGTAGTTTAATTAAGTTGAGTTTGGGATTTTGAGGGATGAATGAATACTACTGTATTTTTTGAACAACCCATGATGTCTCATGTGAGTGTAGACAAGTCAGATCGATCGATGAAGTTCTTTTGAAAGAAACTTTTTGTTTTAACTTCATTATATATACTACGGCACTAAACTTGGTTACTGATTACTAGTTCATACTTTGAAACAAACTTTTTACAACTCGTCAGAAAGATGTAGCTACTAGTTCAGTAAATGAGCTTGTCCAAGCAGTAAAAAGGCCTAGAGCTCTAAGTGAGTCAACAAATCATAATCACTTCCGAAGAAGATCAGAAGGTGGTGGTGGAGGAAGAGATAAACAGCAAGGTGTAGGATCAGAATCTATGATGCGAAGGAAGTCGGAGAGTATAGCAGGACCAGCTAGACGGAATTCAGGTGGAGGAGGTAGAAGGTTATCAATGCAAAAGATTAATGAGATGCCAGAAAAAACAGAGAAAAAACAAACACGTCGTACACTTATGGGGTATTTTTTCTTTCTCATCATCATACCTACCTTAGTAGCAACAACATTGTAATTCTCCACATTTCGTGCTATTCTCGAGCTAATTAATTCTTATGCATATCTGATACTTCTTTTCTCACTGTTGTTTGGTACCTTAGTAGATTTATCACAATTTGTTTGTTACTTAGGTTAATAAAGAAAGACCAAACTAAAACTGAAAAAGAAGAAGAATGGGAAGGTGACGAAGAAACTTTTCTGGATGATGAAAGTAGTGACGATGATGATGATAGTGATGAGAAGGATTGGAGACCAGACAGTATGGATGAGAAAATAAGACGAAAAGAGAAACGAAAGGGTCTTGAAAATAAGGCTCATTATTTGGTAAACTGCAGGTTTGTGGCTAGTCTGAACCTGTTGTAGGCAGTGTAGATGTACGCGGTTGATGTACAAGCATTGAAGCCACCTAGAGCATTATGTAGTAGTGTAGTTAGTATGCTCTCTTTGTATGGTATGTAAGAGCTTTAGTGAGAAAAAGGTTACAGTCAAGAAAGGTTGTAATAGTGTCATGAACTAACACAATCAAGAAAAGTTGTGTACGGTTATGTATATAGTATAGTTATGAAATGTTGTATGACAGATTTTGTGGAAACTAATAATAGTAAATATCATTTTTTACTCATCTTTTGTATTTTTCATGTTTATTAACGTTTTAATTAACCAAATAATGAGCTTATTAATTTTATAAACATTGCAGATTTTTTTTTTGAAAGCTGAATGATCAAATAGTGCACTTATTTTTGCTCCAACTGTTGCATTAAATAGAGCAATGAGAGTGAACTTGCCCTACTTTACTGATATCAAATAGGGCAAAATAACACCTTGCTCCTTTTGTTCTATATGTATTAGTGCAATACTTAAAAATTGCTCTATTTGTGTGGCTTGTATGTAATAGGATATCTAATTCCAATTGGGGCAAAGCAATTTTATAGCTGGTGCACTATTGTAAGTTATCAAATGGTGCAAAATAAAAATGTCGCACTAGTAGATAATAATCAAATAGTGCAAACTTTATATGTCACCCTATTTGTCATGTGGTTTCTACTAGAATTCATCAAATGGTGCGATAAAATAATATTGCACTATTAGATAGTTGTCAAATAGTGCAATATTATAAAGTTGCACTATTAGTTAGGGATCAAATTAAATATAACTTGCACTAATTGATTTTAGTCTTTTAGTGCGATTTTTTTGCACCATTTATGTTAGATCAATTGGGGTATATTTTGTTGCACCAATAGTGTTAATCAAATAGTGCAAAATAAAAACTTGCACCAAAACCTCTGTTGTAACGAATCAACTGGTGCAACCTTAGGGCAAGATTTATCTTGCACCAATTATCCTATTAGTGCAATATTTTGATCTAATAGGGCAACTTTTATTGCACCAATTGAGCTAACATGTTGTAGTGATGACCACGGTTGTGCAGAATTTTACAAAAACAAAAAATCTTAATTGAATCTCCATACATATTTAACTTTCAACAAAATTAATTATATATTATCACTTCAGTTAACACATATATATATAGTCTAGTTTTCTTTCCATCTTAACCCGTACTAATACTTTAACACACCAAATACATATACTCAAATTTTGTTATGCATTCATACTCAGCAACACACATATAACACACATCATTGTTACGCTACACATACATACACATATCATCTGTTACATATCAACAGCTCACAATACCTCTTCAAGCACTTTTTTTTTTTGGTTTCCATGCACATCTAATCTTATTGTCCATACTATTATTTGTTGCGCATGTAAAAGCTCCAGATAATGCCTATGTATGCCCAATGTTTTCGGTTTATGCAGCATTTGGCTAGTCGTTTTTTTTTGTGAAAAGAGAGATCGAAGTGATCGAGAAAAGAGAGAACGAAGAAGTTCACGCGATTTGTAAAATGAACCTCAGAACTACTGTTTCATTATTACAGAAGCAATGCTTATATAGAAGGGATAGAAGGCTAGGCGGGAAAGGACCCAGCAGATTCTAGAATGTCCAGCTGGATAAAAAACAACATCTCCCATCTAGCTTTATGTAACAGAAATATATCGAGAAACAGAATAACATATAGAGATATAAACTCTACACCCCCCCTCAAGGCGAGCATATGAGCAACAAGTGCTCGGCTTGAAAGAAAATCAGGCGCTGCAAACACCCATCAGAGGTAACTGAGCTTGATACTGCTTTCCATTCAGACTCTTGGTAAGCATATCGGCCAGTTGAGAAGAACTCGGAATGTGCTGAACCCGAATCAACCCTTTCTGCAGTTGTTCTCGAACATAATGACAGTCAACTTCAACATGCTTAGTTCTCTCATGAGCAACAGGATTGGTAGCAATGAAAACAGCAGATTTGTTATCACAATGAAGGGGAATAGGAGTGATATCATCAACGCCTATATCAGCCAAGAGTCTAGATAACCAAGCAAGTTCAGAAGTAACCTTGCGCATGGATCTATACTCTGCCTCAGCAGAAGATAAAGAAACAGATGCTTGTTTCTTTGCCTTCCAGGATAGAGGACAACCGCCAAAAGAGATAAAAAATCCACTAACAGATCGGCGAGAAATAGGGCACGTAGCCCAGTCCGAATCACAGTAAGCAAGCAGCTTGGTGTTTGGAGTGTTGTTGAACAACAGCCCATTATTCAGAGTCCCCTTAATATAACGAAGCACATGGATAGCAGCAGAGAAATGATGCTGGCAAGGGGCTTTGAGAAACTGACTGAGTAGCTGTATGGTGAAGCTCAGATCGGGCCTTGTATTTGTTAAGTAATTCAGCTGTCCAATAATGCGTCTGTAAGGCTCTGGATCAGACAGCAAATCACCATCATCAGGCAGTAACTTGATGCCCAACTCCAAAGGACTTGAAACAGGCCTTAAGTCATTCACGCCATATTCTGTCAAAAGATCCTTGGCATACTTCCGTTGTGTAACAATCAACCCTTCAGCTGATGGAAGAAATTCCATCCCAAGGAAATAATGTAATGAACCAAGGTCTTTGATACGAAATTTAGTGTGCAGATTAGCCTTCAGCTGAGTGATCTCTGAATCATCATTTCCACAGACCACCAGGTCATCAACATACACTCCAATGTGAACAATCGAATTTCCCACTTTCTTAGAGAAAAGGGAATAATCATTAACAGAACAACTATAACCCTGTTCACGGAGAAAATCTGTCAATTTCCCATACCATTGACGGGATGCCTGCTTCAGGCCGTACAGGATCGTTTGAGACGACAAACTTTGTTAGAATCTTCCTCCAATCCCTGAGGAAGTTTCATATAAATCTCCTCTGTTAAATCGCCGTGAAGGAAGGCGTTATTCACATCAAGCTGGTGAATAAACCATCCTTTCTTGACAGCTACAGAGATAAGGGCACGGACGGTCGTCATCTTCACAACGGGTGAAAAAGTCTCGGTATAATCTATACCGTACTTCTGAGTGAATCCCCGAACTACCAAGCGAGCCTTGTAGCGCTCAAGACTTCCGTCAGCTTTGAGCTTAACTTTATACACCCACTTGCTTGTAATGGCCCTCTTTCCTTTGGGAAGATCGGTAATTTCCCAAGTACCGTTACGGTTTAGTGCAGCAAGCTCCTCTTGCATCGCCGTCCTCCAATGAGGATTGCAATTAGCCTCTGCAAATGATCGTGGTTCGACAGGAAGATCAGAATGAGCACTCATATTACAGAAGGAAGATAAAATAGAGACAACCCGTTCTCCTGTAATATCTGTCAATGTGTAAAGTTGACCGGGATTTCCACTGGGCTGATCTAGTCTGGTAGTTAGAATCCGAGTAAAGGCATCGGGACTGTCTTCAGTGGTAACTGTCTGTCCAACAAAGAAATCAGACAAATAAGAAGGAGGATTATGACTCCTGGTTGACCTCCTTAGTTGCTGTTCTGGAACAGTGGAAACCTGTGTCAATTCTGCGCCGGTTGCTCATTTTCATTGGTGCCAGTGTGCATAGTGGGTGTAGACATAGAAGTAGCAGGTGATGACTGTGAAATAATCATGGGTCGAGAAACCATGTCATCCCCATCATCAATTATCTGAGGCAAAACTGAAACATCTTCTGTATCAGCAAATGGTGATGTTTCTCTGAAAGGAATATCTTCTCAAAGAATACCACATCCCTGCTATGAATAATTTTGTTGTCCTCTAATCGAACCAACTTATGCCCTTTACTTAGAAGACTGGGACCGAGGTAAACACATTTGTAAGCACGAGGTTCAAACTTCCTTTTGTGAGGATTGACATTGGTTACATAAGCCAAACAGCCAAAGGTTTTAACCATAGAAAAATCAGGACACTGACCATGAAGTTCCTCAAATGGTGTCTTTCCCTTTAGGACAGCAGAAGGAACTCGATTAATAATATATGTAGCAAACAGCACACTGTCACCCCAGTACCTCATAGGCACACCAGATTCAAAAAATACAGCTCTTGCTGTTTCTAAGATATGTCGGTGTTTTCGTTCAATAACCCCATTCTGCTGTGGAGTGTGTGGGCATGAACGTTGATGGATTATTCCTCTATCTTTGAAGAACTTAATGAGCTCATTAGAGGACCCCAATTCGTAGGCATTATCTGATCTGATAATTTTTACCTTCTTACTGAACTGAGTTTCAATCATTTTAACAAAAGTCTGAAGCAGTTCAGTTGCTTCTGCTTTCTGCTTCATAAGACTGACCCACAAACACCGAGTTTTATCATCAACTATACTCAAAAAATACAGAAAACCATCATGTGTCCTTTCATTACATGGGCCCCAAACATCAATATGCAATAAATCGAAAGGATCACTGCTTCTGTTTGAGGAAATAGGAAAGGGCAGGCGATGCCCTTTAGCTTTATTACAAGAATCGCAGACAAGTGTTTCTGTTATCTCACTCTTTTTTAGCAATCCTAAATCAAAGAGCTTCACAAAGGGTATATGGCCCAGCCTACAATGCCAGTATTTTGCCTTATTGCTTTCTACAGCATTACAATCTATCTTCTTCTGATGAGTCTCTATCTTCTCTGTAGAAACCGCCCCAAAGCTTCGACATTGAGAAGATAGAGCCCATTCAGTTCATGTCCTATCCTTTCTTCAATATTCAAGACTGGGTCCTGCAAAACGCAAAACTTATCATCAAACACCAGTCTTCCTTTGATCTGTCTAACAAATCTGTTTACCGATAACAGATTGTTCTCAAAGCTGGGCACATAAAGGACATCCTGTAACTGAAAGACTCTGTTTAAAGGAACATTTCCTTTAGTTTTAACAGTCTGAACTCTTCCATCTGGCATTGAAACAGTGTGACTGAATTCCAGAAACTCTTCATGACTGAAAAACTCTTTATTTCCAGTCAAGTGATCAGTTGCTCCAGTATCGAGAATCCAAAAACCAGAATCTCTTTTCTTATTGACAACAGTATTTAGAGCAAAGTGAATATCAGTATAATCTGCAATATTCATACCTGCGAAGTTGCAAGAATGAATGTTCTCCTGACTGGTATTCATCTTCTGCAAACATCCGATCAACAGATCAATCTGCTCTCGAGAGAATCCTGAAGACTGAGATCTGTCTTCAAACTCCTCATCTTTTTTCTCTGTAGTCACTTGATTGGCCATTTTTTTGTTCTTTCCGAATTTCCAACCATTAGGATATCCATTCTTAGCAAAACAGTTTTCTTCAGTATGTCCTACTTTGCCACAGTAGGTGCAGGTATCTCTGGTTTTCTTCCCTTTATCTTTCTGTTGCCACTTGATCTGATGTTGAGGACCGTTTCGTCCATCAACAGCATTGGCAAAACTAGCCACATCATTCTCATTTCTCCTCTTCTTGTTACTTTCCCTTTGTCGCTCCTCAGAAAGAATAAGGGAATAAGCTACTTCCATTGAAGGAAGCTTTGTCATCATTAGGATATTCCCTCTGATATTGACATATACATCATTCAGTCCCATCAAAAAACTGAAGAGCTTATCTTCTTCTATCATCTTCTTCATTTTTTCAGTTTCTCCACAACTACAACATTTGCATCCATTCGTACTAACAACCGAACTCAATTCATCCCATAATTTTTTGAATCTGGTGAAATAGACACTCACAGTGTCGTTTCCTTGCTCTAGAACACAGATCTCCTTTTTCAGGTTAAACCTCCTGGTTCCATCAACCTGATCGAACCTAGCTAACAGACTTTCCCACATTTCTCGAGCCGTAGTACTAAAGACTAGACTCTCGCATATTTCCTTGCTCAAAGCGTTTAGAAGCCATGACATTACCAAACCGTTACACCTAAGCCAAGCTTGTTCTTTAGCTTCATCATTTTCCGGTCTGGTTAACTTCCCTTCTATCAACGCTAGTTTGTTCTTAGCCATTAAAGCAATTAAAACAGTCCTTTTCCACGTCTGAAAGCCAGATCCGTCAAATTTCGGAGCTAAGATCATACCTGGATGATCTGTAGTGTGCACATAAAGAGGATCAGCAGGATCGACTCCATTGTCTTTCGCCCTGGATCCGGAGAAGCTCTCCAACAACTGTTCCAGCGACGCATTCGGATTGTTGCCGGCCATGGCGATGAGCGGAACAGGAAGAAAGAATCAGAATGCAGTTACCTGCTCTGATACCATGTCGATGTATTTTGTGAAAAGAGAGATCGAAGTGATCGAGAAAAGAGAGAGAACGAAGAAGTTCACGCGATTTGTAAAATGAACCTCAGAACTACTGTTTCATTATTACAGAAGCAATGCTTATATAGAAGGGATAGAAGGCTAGGCGGGAAAGGACCCAGCAGATTCTAGAATGTCCAGCTGGATAAAAAACAACATCTCCCATCTAGCTTTATGTAACAGAAATATATCGAGAAACAGAATAACATATAGAGATATAAACTCTACAAGTTATGGGGAACAGAAAGCATGTTCAGTCACGCTACTTCGCCAGCAGCAAAAAAGGCTGTCGTTCTTAACCAGAAAAATAAAACATCAGGGTAGATCGACAATTTCTAACCCCTCATCAATAGTTTTTCGAGACAACACTCATCACAGTAGTTAGGGCGTGACTTTAGCGGTTATTTATTTTTGTTGCCCGAACTGACGCTAGGTGACCTCTTTCTACTGATTTCGGCTGGTTTTAATGACTAACGCAAAAAAAGGGCAAGGGCATGACTTTAGAAACGGAGATAGAACAATTGTGAAACGAAGATCGAATACAGGTACCCCACAATGTCAAAGGAGTTCAAAAACAATTCCAGTTCAGCCATGTTCGGCTGTTACCAAATCTTTATTGACTGGTTAGTAAATAATTAGACGGCAAGCAAACTCAAAGATGAAACAAATTAGATGAAGCGGCTGGTTAGAACAACCAGGAGAAGGTGGAATGGCATTCGAAGATACCTCATACAGCGGACGATCACGCTGAGCAGTTCCGTCTTCAACTCTTTCACCTCTTGTCCTCTTAACTTCGGCCAACTACAATCCAATCTGGCAACATCAAATCTCTTTTCTGACAATCTATTCGAGCACGCGAAATAGACAGTTGGTACGTATGCACCGTATAGAGAGAGCCTGAGAGACCAACCTGCTCCTCGGAGACGAAATTCACGAGCCTCGACGGAGCAGCATCATCCCCTGGCATGACCGAACCACTTCAGCGCGCTCCCAAATACCAGGAAATATCAGGCCAGGGTGCGAAACCGGCTCCATACCCCAATGGTATCACATGGTACTTCGTAGAAGTAGAGCTGGCCAAGACCTAGCTGAACTAGACCTCGTAAAGGTGACCGAACTATAAAAACTGAACCGATACAACCCGATTCAAACCCGAATTTAAACCGGATGATGTGACCTGAAATGTGACCCGAAAATCCAAACCGAACCAAACCAAAATTGAATCAAACCGAAATTTGATATACCTGAATCCTCTCGAACCGAATTCACCCAAACCGAATTGACCTGAACCGAATTGACCCGAGCCGAATTCACCCGAACCGAATTGACCCGAATCAAATTCACCCAAACTACAAATGAAATTAGACAAACTTCCATTATCCTTCTGTTTATTATTGGCATGTACGAACGCATAATTTCCATGAGCTGGGACTAAAATAAGGACTGTTTTCATTCCATTTTTATAATTGTTGTCATCTTTTGCCGTGTCCAAGGAAATTGGTTTGAATGTTGATGAAGTTTTAATTATACAACGTATAAACTTTTCAGTTAAGAAATATACTAACCACGATTGGTGTGTAGAAGTTGAAGAATAAAGATTACAAAACTTACACCTTACTTAAATATATATTACTCCCTCCGTTCAACAATAACTGTCATTTTAGAAATTTGCACACTTATTAAGAAAAGTAGGTTAATGACGCATGTGCCCCTACTTTTTACTTTTCCATTTAGATAATAATTACTTTTATATTAAGTAGTAGGGGTAAAAGTGGAAAGAGGTGTGTCAAAAAGCTAGAATGACAGATATTTTTGAACAAGAATCACATCCTAAAACGACAGTTATTGTTGAACGGAGGGAGTACAAAACAAGCTTAAGAATGGTTTGAACGTGTATGTGTATATATCATCACATCACTACTTAGGTTTCTTATTAATATCACAAAAGAATAAAGTTTACAAAACTTACATCTCACTTAAATATATTTGTATGTATAATTAAATTAAATTAGGGTTAAAATGAAAAAATAATAAGATAAAGGGACAACCTCTGCCTGGGAGCAATAAGCTATTGGAGGACGCTTGCACGAGGGACACACGTGAGATGGTGATAGACAGTGCACTCACAACATGATATCACGGGCGCGAGGTGATGATGGACGCGTAAGGGTACAGACGTGAGGTGGTGATGGATTGGCATGGGCGCACGACGCTCGCTCGAGATGACGGGCGCTGACGTAGGACGTGCGCGGGGTGTGACGGGCACGGGATGGTGGGAGGCACAGGCACAATGTCGGGGGTGTGGGGGGGATAGACTGGGCGTTGAGTGCTGAATATTGACCACTGATTCACTAAAATTTAAATTTATACTTGGTCGATACAATTAATAATAGTTAAAAATTAATATTAAAAATATTGTCATCCAATTTGTTATGTATAACCAACCAATACACAATAGATATCTTCATCAAGAGTAACACTATATTAAGAGAATTTGGATCCAAATATGAAAATCAATACAAGTTACAAAGGTTGCTTAAATTTATACTTTAAATTTTTTGTCAATTAATTACAACAACGCGGTAATTCACCCAAATTTGACCCATAACCCGAAAAAACCGAAAAATGCAGAGGCTAACCCGAACCGAAAGCACCCGAACCCGAAATCAACCAAACCGAAGTCACCCGAATCTAATTTTAACCAGATAACCTGATCCGAACCGAACCGAATAGTGAATATCTACAAATTGACCCGAACCAAACCGAACCGAGTGACCCGAATTGCCAGGTCTAGTATAGGTCTGGTCCTCGGACCGTGTTATGACCAATCATATCACAATACTATAATACAATTTAAAGTAATATACAACTAATAATCTTAAGGATTATAAATAAAAACATTTTATTTAAATATATATAATTTTAAATTATTTATAAATTATTAGAAAAGGTACTTAAAGTCTATATAATTATATTATTACAATATTAGTCTTGTTACAACTAATGCTTTAAATACTAAATTAAATTTTTTCACCATTATTAATTATTATAAAAAGTAAAATTAAATCAAATATTGCCATGTGCGGTTAAAACTTCATTAAAATCTCTCATCACCATGAGAGGTCTCTCTTGCTCTTTAGTACTATCAGACTATTAGTTCCATGCATATTTCTTTGTTTCATCCCTTCACACTATGTGTAGATAAAGATAACCGTGCCTTGAAGTTTTCTACCATGATGGTAAGGTCTATATGTATCCACCTTCCCCTTTCACCACCCCTTCCACTTTTATCTCTCGTTCATCCCATATTACCACGATCTCCGCCCTCATCTTCACGGGCTAGGACTTTACCCAATCCATATGTTCTCACTTATTCTTTTGTGAGATTATGAAAATGAATTTATCTTATCATATTACTTTTTTCTTTATATTTCACATATATCAATTATCACATTAACTTTTTATTTTTTCTCTTACATATTTGTTGTCATAATTTTTTTCTAACTTCAGCTAACAACTGGCATCAGCTATCAACTGTAACTTGTAAAAGAATGGAGAGCATGTAACTTGTAAATGCATGGGGAGCATGGCCTTTTTTCTTTGTAAAGATTTGAGGTGCGCGATAACAATATATCATCTCTCAAATTGAGAAAAGTATGGCAAGGCTTATTAGAAGAAACAGTCACAAAGACATATCCATTTCCTATTCTTCCATTAAGACCAACAAGCCAACCTGATTAAAATCTTGATTAATTTCCTTTTTGCAACTCCTTATATTTCTAACTTTCATTTTGTCATTATTTTCTCTTTCTCTCACAATTGTGTATATACAGTGGCTTTCTGTACATTGCATACACAAAAGCACAAGTAATCAATATAATTTCCTCTTTCTCTCCCAAACACCTCATTACATTTTCTTCCGTTCTCTTCCTTTTACTTGTATTTCCATAATGGTATCATAGTAATGCTAAAATTCTTGCCCACCTCAGAATTCAGTTTGTGCATCAACCTTCAACTCTTTAGCTATGAATGCAGGTGAGAAAGTGCTAGGGGAAGGAGGAGCAACTGCGTAGACAACCGTCGATGTTAGCGACTCACTGTATGTTTCCAGATCTGATTATCCAAGATTTAGTTGGCTAGGTCAAAATTCAATGGAAATGGGTTTTTTCGGATGGAAGAAGACTATGATGACGGCGCTGCAAACAAAGAATAAGATTGGGTTTATCACCAGAACCTTGCAAAAGCCTGACAGCACTAACACACTCAGAATAGCAGCATGGGAACGCTCAAATTCCCTCATCATTTCATGGATCTTGGCATCTCTAAACACTGAGATTGCATAAATTTAGGTGTTCTCATATGATGCAAAAGAAATATGGGATTCATTATGAGAGATATTTGAGAAGAATAACCTCGCCACTCTTTATACCCTCAAACAGGATCTCACAGATTAAAGCAAGGAGATGACTCCATCACTACCTACTTCACCAAACTGAGAAGAGTTTGGGGTGAATATGAAGCAGTGAGACCCTCGCCGACATGTAATTGCGCATCCTTGGAGGTTCTAAAGACACAGAGGATGAAGAAAAACGTATACACTTCTTTATGTGTTTAAACGATGTCTACTTGGGTCTGCATGGGTAGATCTTATCCATGAGAGAAAGACAAACTTTGGAAAGAGTTTAAGCACACTTGATACAAGAAGAAAAGCAGCGGAAGTTGGAAAGGGGCCAAAAGATGAAATTGTTTCCTTTTACACTTTTGTAAGTGAAAACATGAAGGGGCAAACAGTTCTAGAGGTCAGCTCGGCGGACAAAAGAAATTTGTTTGTAGTTGTTGTAAGAGAAGTGGGCATGTGATGGAAGACTACTACAAGCTCATGTATAGTACTCTTTGCAAGACAAACGGGCTCTTAATTGACAATTGTTATCAGCTAAATCCCAAACACAAAGGCTCAAAACCAAAACAGAGACAAGGTGTAGTTGTTACTGCTGTGGAAAGTGGAGAGCCGAGAAATGCTGGAAAAATCCATGAGACATTAGCAGGTCTAACATCAGCACAATTGCAAGAGATTACAGCCCATATTGCACGCACCTCAGGGAAAACAACTGAAACTGGCTTTTGTAATTTCTCAGGTAATAAAGTTCAGTACAATTAATAATGCTATCTCCATTCTCAATAAAGGTAAAAAGTGTTTACGAAGGACTGATCGATAAGTGGATACTCGATACAGGTGCGTCCAAACACATGTGTGGTTGCCTTGAACTGTTTGTTAGCAAATGTGAAGTTTATCAAATTAGGTCAGTAACTCTGCTTGATGGAAGACAACAGCAAGAGACCACTACGGAAGACATAAGGATTGAAAAGAATTCATTCTTAGAAATGTCATTTATATTCCAACTTCACGTTTAACTTGGTGTCCATAAAAAGATTGGTTAGGCAGTTGTTTCGACCCATATTTTCTATCACAACAATTGTGGGATATAGAACCCTATTTCAAGAAAGTTTGAAAGTCATTGGATTGGATCTAGATGGGTTGTACGTGATGGATGAGGGAAGATTCAATGACTAGATCTCCACCACAATAAAAATGGGTGACAAAGGACATGAAAATAAAAGGAAGCAGGTGTTAGGCTTCCTGTCCACTATTACCTTCCTACTTTTGGATTTACATGTTAAATTGGGGCATGTCCCATTTGATAAGCTTGTGAACATGAAACTTATCAAGGCAACTGATATTCCTATAGATCATAGGCTCCCTTTTGTAAACTCTGGGATAAAATCTTCTAAACCTTTTTAGATGATTCATGTTGATGAGTGGGATCCTTTTGTACCAAGACATACAATGATTTCAAGTACTTTGTTGGGTTGGTTGACGACAAAACTCGAAACACATGGACTCATATGATCAGGAGTGGCATAGAGAGTCATTGAGGCCTTTATGAAGATGGTTGAAAGACAATTCGAGTCTAAGGTGAAAATTGTGAGAAGTGACAATGCTATAGAAATGGGAAGGGAATAATACATCAGAAGACCTGTCCCTACACACCACAACAAAGTTCAGTGGTAGAGAGAAAACATAGATACTTACTTGAAACAACAAGAGTTGTATTCTTCCAATCAAAGGTACCTTTAGAATATTAGGGAGAATGCAAACTTCATGCCACTTTTTTATCAACAGGTGCCTACCAAGGCCCTCAAAGGCATCAATTGATGCTTTACATGGTAAGAAGCCGTGTTATGAAGAAATAAAGACTTTCGGTTGCTTATGTTACAAAACTATTCTTGGCCCACATAAAGGGACCCACGTGCAAAACCATGTGCTTATCTTAGAAAAGACTCTTTAAATATAAGGTGTTATATTTACAATAAAAGAAAGTTGAACTTGCAGCGACGTAGAGTTTCACAAGAAACTCTTTCCTTTCACAAAACTAGGCCCTCTTCAACACACTCCATCAGGTTGTCGGACCAGCGAACATGTAACATACCTTTGTGATGATGAGGAGGAATGTCGTTGACGACCAACGAAAAATAGTCAGGTGGATGTGGGCTCAAAAGTTGTGGCTGCCGAGGAGCACGTGGCAGATGAAACTGCCCAAGAGAAGTGCAGGTTGAGAGCAACAATGATATTGGCCAACATACTGTTGATAATGACCAGCAAATCTCCCAATCACATGAAAGTGAGGTGGGCCTAAGACGGTCCAATAGAGAATGGAGTAAACCACCTCGCTATGATGATTATATTTGTAATAATGGTTTCTAGAAAAATCTCGATGAAAGAGTTTACAAGAAAATAGAGGTGGCCCTTTCTTCCATGATTGGTCAGTGTGAGAGTCTGACCAACATCAAGCCAAAGAACAAATTTTGCTTATGATCCCGTCCATAAACAACTTGTCACTCATCAAAGAACCATAACATTACCATGAAGCAGTTCACTTTAAAGATGGAGGGACGCTATGGATAAGGAGATCAAGGAACTAGAAGAAAACAACACTTAGCATATTGTTGACCTGCCACGAGACAAGAAAGCAATCAGTTGTAGATGGGTTTACAAAATAAAGTTCAAATCATATGGGACCTTGGAGAGATACAAGGCAAGATTAGTGGATAAGGGCTTTGTTAGAATTAATGCTAAATCTGTTGAGTTACTCTTGTGAAGTTAATTGGTTTCGTCATCCAATTAATTTATTATTTACGAAGAGTTTCACGGAAGTTGAAGATGCATTAGTGGGAGCATTTATGCGGTGAAAATTAATGGCATGTGAGTTTCTAACATTATGAGGAGAGTTATGAGGAAGTTAAATAAATTAAAAGTTTTGATTTCTGGCTTTCTAGATACCTGAGTGTTAGTTGTTTCTAGGTGTTAATGGATGGTGTTAAGTAAGTTGTAACTTGTGAGCCATTGTGTATCGGTTGTTACAAGGTTAACGTTGGGATAAGTGAAGGGTTTAGATCTAGCACTATAAATAGATCTAGTAACCCGTAGCTTAGGATCATCCCAACTTGTGGGGATCACATCCAAGAGAGTCAAGGGTGGTTCTATGGGAACTCAAAGGGACTTGGGTAAAAACACCAAGAGAAACACGGGTTGATGGGTTAGTTGGGTAATCCTCATGTAAACTTGTAATCCTCATCTTCTTAACGAAAGTTGTTCTATCTTCTCCTGTGGACGTAGATCATATTTGGACCGAACCACGTATATCCTTGTGTCGCTATTTTATCATTTCAATATCTTGTGGTTTTTTTCTTCTTCAGTAACCATGTCGATCTCACCAAGATCCTGGGGAAATGAGCCCATAATTCTAACAGACTTCACCCAGAAGAAGGGGCTTGACTACAATGAAACTTTTTCCCAGTAGTCAAGATAACAAATGTACGAGCCTTACTAGTTGTGTTCTTAATTAGGAGAGGATAAATTATTAACCATCTCGACGTTAACAACACTTTTCTTCATGGGGATCTAGATGAAGAAGTGTACATGAAGATTCTTGATGGGCTCAGCGTTGAAGGGAAGAATCAAGCATGTTTGCTAAAGAAGTCTCTTTATGGGTTGAAGCAAGGATCCCATCAATGGCTCTCTAAATTGGCTTATTTTCTAAGGAAAATAGGCTTCACTCAATCCAAAAATGACCATTCCATGTTTCATAAAAAGAGAGGGAGGAATCTCACGTTTCTAGCAGTATATATTGATGATATGCTACTAGTTGAGAATCACGAAGAGGAAATTAGTGGAATCAAGCGAGCCCTTGACATGTATATTAAGATCCAAGATTCGGAATATTTGCGTTACTTTCTTGGAATAGAGAGTTTTTACCCACAAGGCTAGATTATTGTCTCAAAAGATATATTGTGAGGAAGTAGTAAAGGAATTCCGTTGTTATCAAAAGAAAGTTTTCGCAAGTCCCCTACAGATTGGAAGCAAGCTCTTGATGAACCAAGGAGAACCCATGGAGGATGGCATATTTAGAAGACTTGTAGGGAAGCTCAATTACTTGTCCAACACAAGACCTGATATCAGCTTCACAGTTCAAGTATTGAGCCATTTCATGCAAAGACCTAGCAAGGATCACATGGAAGCAACAATACATACCTTGAGATATGTGAAAGGCACCACTAACTACGACATTGTCCTCCATGAGCCAAAGGATGAGCTTAATCGGATTGTTTACTGTGATTCAAATTAGGCGGCTTGCCCAAACACTGGATCAAAGTTTAGTATCGGGTTATTACATTTTGCTTGGCGGAATTCTTATATCTTGGAAGACAAATAAGCATACCTCGGATTTACTATCCAGCGTAGAAGTTGAGTACAAATCCTTACGGCGGGTGACAGTGGAGCTAACCTGACTAAGTCGTCTCCTTGAGGAATTGGAAGTGGAAACATCGAGCCAATACCTGTAAAGTGTGACAATCAATCAACCATTTACATCACTTGAAATCCAATCTTGCATGAAAGAACAAAGCATATAGAGCTCGACTATCATTTTGTTGGAGATAAATTACAAGGTGGGTTAATTAATGTAACCTTTACCCTAACATAGACATAGATCACAGATATGATGACAAAAGTGTTCCCAGGGTCAACTTACAATGATCAACTAATGCACATGGAAATAATGAAATACATTCCAAGGTTTGACGGTGAAGTCTCCCCTTCTGCACCTTGGGGGGGGGGGTATTGGAAGAAACACTCACAAAGACTAATCCATTTCCTGTTTTCCCATTAGGACCAATAGACCTACCCGATTAATATCTTGATTAATTTCATTTTTGTAGCCCCTCGTCTTTCTAACTTTCATTTTCTCATTATTTCCTCTTTCTCTCACAATTGTATATATATGAGTGGCTTCCTGTACATTGTATACAAAAACAAGTAATCAATATAATTTTCTCTTTCTCTCCCATGCACCAGTACATTTTATTTCCTCTCTTCCTTTTACTTGTATTTCCATAGGCTCTGCTAGTACAAATAAGGCCTATTTCGACAGTTGTTTTGGGCCTATTTCGGCGGTTCTAAACCGTCAAAATGAGGTGCACCGAGATAGGTGTGCGACCCTATCTCGGCGGTTCTTAGCTAACAACCGCCGAAATAGGCGCATTTTAGAACAAAAAGAATACACCTATTTCGGCGGTTCCTAGCTAACAACCATCGAAATAAGTGTTTTTTTTTAAATAATGATACTATTGCCCTTTCTTCAACCTTGCTCACGAGATACAGCAATTCCAGTGATTCATCTGAGGCGCAGACATAAGATGAGCATGAATAGAGGCGCATAGCGTGTATGCTCCTTGTTCGCCGTGCGAAATTACCATAAGTCAAGAGATTGTAGATGCACAGTGTACGGTATGAAACGTATATTTAGCAAGTGTACTGGTCTGTCGTAGCAAGTTTTCCTAGGTAGTATTCTCTAGGTTATCGAACCAAAGGAGACTGTGTCTAGTTTGAGTCTTTAATCTACTAACTAATAAACTAAAGAAATAATAGTAATAAACTTAGGGGTTTGGTTGCAGAAATTAAATAAACAATAATAAAAACAATTAAAAGTGAGTTTCTAATATATCTAAAAAGTGAATCCTAGTTTACTACTTCTCCCTACTTTATCAATTCCCTTCCTGAGTGTTTTCTAAATTCTAGATTGCAACCTCATATCTAAATTAATCTAAAACCGGTCTCCCGCAAGATAGATTCTTACTAGCAATTCCTAAATCCTAACTCTCGTTACGACTTTACAAATTAACTAGTAGTGTTAACGATTCATCTGGTTTCTAGTCAGCTAATCCCCATGAATTTCCATCTGTAGTTTCACTGGTAATATTCTTATGGTCTAATGAACGCCGCAGTTCTCACTTATAAGCAATTCATACCAAATAATCTCAAGCAGTAATTAATCACAAGAGAAATCAATAAATAACTAGGAACAAAACTATAATCTGTATAGAACTTGTATTTAACAACTTAGGAAGCAAAACAATAAACTAGTTGTCCATAGTAAACCAGAATCCTAACAACTACTCAGACATTGGAGACAAAGAAATAATAACAATAATTAAAGAGATTAGAAAACGTCATCTAATTGTGGGACGATGACGAATCCACTCTCTGTTTTCTACTCCGGTCTGTCAAAACTGACTGATTCTCCCTCTCTGTCTGTCTCGAACTCTCCCTATCTGACCTGCGCGGCTAGGGTTCTATATAGGAAGAATTGTCTCTCGCGGCTGTAATGTGTCGTACTCATATCTTTTCTTATCCTACACCCAATCTATTATTTTATATAGGGAAAATTCACGAGATACCCTGTTTTCTTTCGTAATTCACAATATACCCCTGTGATTTTAGTAATTTAACTTTAAACATGCTTAAATGTTGTCCAAAATTGATGAAACTTTACATGGACGATGCTAAAGTGTTATATTTTGGTCCAATATCAATTTTGAAGCTTTTAAGCTCACATGTGACCTGTGGGACCCAATGAATATGTGACTGTTCATTGGGTCCCACAGGTCACATGTGAGCTTAAAAACTTCAAATTTGATATTGGACCAAAATATAACACTTTAGCATCGTCCATGTAAAGTTTCATCAATTTTGGACAACATTTAAGCATGTTTAAAGTTAAATTACGAAAATCACAGGGGTATATTGTGAATTACGAAAGAAAACAGGGGTATCTCGTGAATTTTCCCTTTTATATATCAAGTGCCGCAGCACCTCCCTCTCCAAAATCCTTTCACGTGCAACATATAGGGCCCGTTCTTTGTTCAGCTTTATTTTTTGTAATGGATTAATCTCTCTCAAATAGCACATGTTAACATTTAATTTGTTAGAATTTTAGGTGGGACCTACTATCTCTCACAAACCACCTTTATCTTAAAGGTTGGTATAGTAGCTTTTCAAATAAAGGAGAGATTAATGTGCACCCATATTCTTTTTTTCAATTTCAGTCACCGAACATGCTAATTGCTGTAGCAATTAACTATCTTGATTTGTTTGTCTTCTTGTCCATGTGTGCACGGCTGGATGTGCATGTCCATCAAGCCATAAACTTTCCAAAATCAATCGAGCCCACCATAATGAGTATCGGTCACAAATTGCACGTGGGCTCTGCTGTCCTTGAAAGTATCGGCCCAATTCTTCTCTCGATCAACACCGGCGCGAGACTAAGATATGTGCCTGGTCCGGGTATTTCTCAGAACATAAACCTGGACCAAGTACAAATTGAGACAGTAGCTGCTACAAATTATTGGTCCGGATCTCTAAAATACATCAAATGAGCTATTTTGACCTGTTTGGTCCCGGTTTGATTGGTAAGTTCTTGACATGTATTTCAAGACACTTTCTTCAGCATTTTTAACCTATTTTAACATAAAACTACATGTGAGGAATAATCTAAACATTTAACATAATGAAGCATGTAAGTAAGGAATTTATCATATAACCAATAAAATAGTAATCACATTAAGCATAGAAACATGGATAAATTCTGCACTTATCAAATACCCCACACTTAGCTTTTGCTTATCCTCAAGCAAATAAAGAATATAACTGCTCCAAATTGAAACATTAAACTCCGGGATCAAACATAAGCGGAAGGAAAACAAACTAAATGACAATCAGAAAAATCAATCTGCTTTAAACTGTCAGTTTTCGCAAACAGTGAATAGAGATTAATTTTAATAAAAGCATGAATAAACTGAATTGTAGAAACTGAAACACATTAGGATCTTCCACCAATTTCATTCCATTACCCTTTGGATGACAAGGGGTGTGAAGTAATGCCTTATTCCGCAATACCTTTCAACACCCACACTCATGATCAAAAACTAAAAAACTGCAATTAAATATTTCGCATGCAAAAACTTTTCTTCATCAAGAAAAAAACAAACAATTTATTTAATTAATTGCATAGTTATTCCTTCACCCAGACTTTTCTCTTTATCCATGTAACGGCTTTGGGCCAACTATCCCAGATCACAGGACCTTAGGTAGATAGGTGATAAAGCATCCCGAGGACTTAATAACCAGATAAAAGAGGTCTGATTCGGTTTAGGAAATTTTTGATCAGAGGAGTACCTTGCCTTATCCTTTCATTCAAAACATTCATATCATTCCCAAGATCCAAAGCTAAATGCATTCAGTCTCCACAATCAGCCAATCCATCAAATTTCAGTGAAAATAGAGTAAATTTAAGAAAAACAATTCCGGAAAGACAACTTTTAAGCAGAAAGATTTTTAAGATTGTCATCAGGCTCAATTTCAAACTTCCACAGATATTATCACCCAAAATTCAACATTTATGACAAAGAGAATCACATTATCCATCACCTAAAAACAAGAAAAAAATAGTGGCCTGAAGTGATAACTAAAGATCATTCTCTACCCCACACTTAAAATTAAACAATGTCCTCATTGTGTGACAAGGCAGGAGTGAAAAACTCAAAGCTCATAGAAAAACATTTATGTCCGTAGGAAACACAGCAGATCAGTCATTAGCAAAAACTAAAAATTAAAACAAAACAATTAAAACTAGAACTCCCCTGGATTTTGTTGTTGTTGCATATGTAGAACGAACCCACCCCACACTTGAGATTTGCTCAAGTGTTGCAGCCTGGTTGCTGTATCATCATGAAGAATTCATCTGAAAGAAAGACACTAAAAGCAACCAAAAACTACAAACAGAGTTAAGAGTTAGTAAACAACAAAACCAGGAAAATAACTACAAAAAGAAACTAAAACTGAAATTAAAGACAAACAAAATAAAATAGAACGCTGGGTTGCCTCCCAGCCAGTTGCCCTTCTTTAAAGTCTTTGGCTAGACCATACCTCCCTGAGGTCAACCTGGATCGAATATGAAAGTCGATGTGGGCTTCAAAGGGTGGGTGGGGTGGGCATCATATATCTTCATAAAACTTCCCCGATCAAATGGAAAAGTAACCTCAACACTCCAAATGTAAAAGTGTAAACTCAACCGATCATGCATTAGGTGGATGTGTTGAGGTGGATGATCCTTGATGTGAAGATCACACTTTGGCAGATCCTCCTTCTCAAATTCAAGGATGTAAACATCCTTGTCATCCGGTGGAAGCTCAAAGGAAGAACTAATAGGAAGATCAACTTCAACAGGAGTTAAGGGCTCCTTAAAGTCGATGAGATAACTCTGCTCTGATGGCTCATCAGCAGAAGCAGGAAGGAAGTCAACTGGAAGACTCTTTGGCTCAGGTCCGGGTGAAGAAGGAATAGACCAGGCAACTTCACAAATTAAATCATCCTCTAAATCTGTAGCTGCACTAACTTGTTCAGTCTCTAGCTCTGGTCTCTCCATGATCTCCACCTCAGGTGTGTTAGCAACTTCAGGGATCATTAGATCAAGTTGCGTACCATTCCACTCAGCTACTGCAGTTGGTTGTTCGATCTCAGGAACCGGTTCACATCCAAGCTTATATGATATTTCATCTAGATGGGCTAAAATTCTTGCATGACTCTCCGCATTACTTTCCCGCAGCTCCTTCATATCCATCATGAAGGCCTCATGCCTAGCGGAGTTTGATTCGCCATGTTTTTTTGTTGAAATCTGCAAGAACGGCTTCCAAACAAGATAGATTACCTTGACATTGTGAACTCTCATGACCCCCTCCACATGTCTGGCAGATAACCCACTATTTGTAACTTTGTGCAGGATAATAGTGTTCAGAAGACGGTCGTGCTTCAGGAGGGCTAGACAATATAAAACTTCTTAGAGCATCCTCCAAACTAGAAGAAACAACTGGGCAATAAGCACGCTCGTGGTCTCCTCCACACCTTTCGCATACAACCCATTGGTTGTAATATCCTGGCCAACCTCCTGACGGATTGTAATATCCAGCCATCAAATCAAAGTACCTAAAAAGAAAAAGAAAAATTAATTATATACATAAAGAAGAAAATAAAAATAAAGATATGTACATCAAATAATAATAAAAAAACACAAAAGAAAAGAAAATAAAACTAAAAACAAAAAGGAAATAAATAAAAACAAAATTGAACGCGAACCAAATTATAATCAAACTAACAAATCCTATCAATAAAAATAAAATAAACAAATTAAGGAAAAACGAAAATAAAATAAAATCAAACTAAAAAAAACAAACTCAAATAAAATTAATAAGAGCAATAAATAAACTAATCTAATAAAAATCCTAGAAACTAAAATAACTATAAAAATCAAATAATCAAACAAACCAAAATTAGTATAAACCGAACAGTAACAATTAAATAAAATAACACGAAATAAAATATAACTAAAAATAAACTAAACAAAATAAACTAAAATAAATAAAATAAAAATAGAATAAAGACTAAACTAAATAACCATGCTCCCCGGCAACGGCGCCAAAAACTTGTACGGTATGAAACGTATATTTAGCAAGTGTACTGATCTGTCGTAGCAAGTTTTCCTAGATAGTATTCTCTAGGTTATCGAACCAAAGGAGACTGTGTCTAGTTTGAGTCTTTAATCTACTAACTAATAAACTAAAGATTAATAATAGTAATAAACTTAGGGGTTTGGTTGCAGAAATTAAATAAACAATAATAAAAACAATTAAAAGTGAGTTTCTAATATATCTAAAAAGTGAATCCTAGTTTACTACTTCTCCCTAGTTTATCAATTCCCTTCCTGAGTGTTTTCTAAATTCTAGATTGCAACCTCAGATCTAAATTAATCTAAAACCGGTCTCCCGCAAGATAGATTCTTACTAGCAATTCCTAAATCCTAACTCTCGTTACGAATTTATAAATTAACTAGTAGTGTTAACGATTCATCTGGTTTCTAGTCAGCTAATCCCCAGGAATTTCCATCTGTAGTTTCACTGGTAATATTCTTATGGTCTAATGAACGCCGCAATTCTCACTTATAAGCAATTCATACCAAATAATCTCAAGCAGTAATTAATCACAAGAGAAATCAAAAATAACTAGGAACAAACTACAATCTGTATAGAACTTGTATTTAACAACTTAGGAAGCAAAACAATAAACTAGTTGTCCATAGTAAACCAGAATCCTAACAACTACTCAGACATTGGAGACAAAAAAATAATAACAATAATTAAAGAGATTAGAAAACATCATCTAATTGTGGGACGATGACGAATCCACTCTGTGTCTTCTGCTCCGGTCTGTCAAAACTGACTGATTCTCCCTCTCTGTCTGTCTCGAACTCTCCCTATCTGACCTGCGCGGCTAGGGTTCTATATATTGGAAGAATTGTCTCTCGCGGCTGTAATGTGTCGTACTCATATCTTTTCTTATCCTCCACCCAATCTAATATTTTATATATCAAGTGCCGCAGCACCTCCCTCTCCAAAATCCTTTCACGTGCAACATATATTCTTTTTTTCAATTTCAGTCACCGAACATGCTAATTGCTGTAGCAATTAACTATCTTGATTTGTTTGTCTTCTTGTCCATGTGTGCACGGCTGTATGTGCATGTCCATCAAGCCATAAACTTTCCAAAATCAATCGAGCCCACCATAATGAGTATCGGTCACAAATTGCACGTGGGCTCTGCTGTCCTTGAAAGTATCGGCCCAATTCTTCTCTCGATCAACACCCGCGCGAGACTAAGATATGTGCCTGGTCCGGGTATTTCTCAGAACATAAACCTGGACCAAGTACAAATTGAGACAGTAGCTGCTCCAAATTTGATCTCTAAAATACATCAAATGAGCTATTTTGACTCCTGTTTGGTCCCGGTTTGATTGGTAAGTTCTTGACATGTATTTCAAGACACTTTCTTCAGCATTTTTAACCTATTTTAGCATAAAACTACATGTGAGGAATAATCTAAACATTTAACATAATGAAGCATATAAGTAAGGAATTTATCATATAACCAATAAAATATTAATCAAGCATAGAAACATGGATAAATTCTGCACTTATCACACAGCATGTTCGATTCCTTGTTTACCAGTTAGGGTTACAAAATTAACATGAGGCACAGAGCATGTTCGTTGTTCGCCAGTTAGGGTTGTAAAAATTACCGTAAGAGGCGTAGAGAATGAATAGAGGCGCAGAGAATGAAAAGGTGCGAGCATGTATGTCCTTGTTTGCCAGAGAGAAAAATATAAGTTTGAGTATATTACCGATTCCGGAATGAACACTTCAGCCCCGTCTTCAATCTAGTGAGCGAGATGTAGTAGTTCGAGGAATAGACATAAGAAGAGAATGAAGGCGAAGGCGTAGACGGTTGCGAAATTACAGTGAGTGAAGAGAATGAAGAGAGAGAAGAGAATGGTCAGAAAAAGAATATGAAGGGGCGGGAATGCAAAAAAATAGACTAAAAAAACCGGAATGTGAAAATAGAACTGGGGAATAAACCTATTTCAGCGGTTCCTAGCTAAGAACTACCGAAATAGGTGTCATTGTTTAGACACGGAATTTTCAACGACTCTATTTCGGCGGTTGTTAGCTAGGAATTGCCAAAATAGGTGTATTTTCTTATACACATAATTTTTGATGACCCTAGCAAACAACCGCCGAAATAGGTGTCTTTTTTTAGACACAGAGTTTTCAGGGCCCTATTTTGGCGGTTGTAAGAACAACCGCCGAAATAGGGGCACCAAAATAGGTCTTTTTTGTACTAGTGATGGTGTTGGTACAGTGGTGAGTGCTTCCATGAGTTTACTTAGTGCTGCTTTCGAGAACCGTCTATTGCTGGCCAAGTTGTCTACTAACACTACTAGGGAAATGGTCTATGGCAACATTTTTTTATACATTTCGCAATGCATTTATGCGTTTCCAAGGTCTATACCAACACATAGGAAAGTGTTGTGTTAGATCACGTTGCGAAGTTCTGCTGCAACACATATTCTAAGTGTTGGTACAAATATAAAATATGTGTTTCCATTGCTTGCAACGATTTTACCAACACATCATAAGTGTTGTCACTTGAACATCTTCCTTTCACCTCTCGCAACACTCTCGTGACGCTTAGACGACACTGTCACAACGCACTTGCAACGCTCTCGTAACGCTTAGACGACACTATCACAACGCGTTCGCAACACTCTCGTAACGCTCTTGCAACACTCCCGCAACACTCTCGCAACACTCTTACAACACTCTCGCAACACTTAGAGAAAACTCTTGCAACAGTTAGACAATACTTTCGCAACACTTAGACAACACTCTCACATCATCTCAGAACACTCTCACAACACATATACAACACTCAAACTCACACAACACCACTTTTCTAGCACTCTCTCAATATTCTCCCAACACTCTTCCAACACTTACCCTACTCATTATTCAATCTACACATTAATAATGAATAGCAAGTAAAAATATAACTAATTTGATTACAAAATCAAGAAACATAATTGCATTTCATTGATATCCAATTGCATCCAAGTTTGATTTCAAACATTTAAACACAATTCATAAAAATGTAGTATTTCAAATATGAAATTCACCTTTTACAAATTCACATCTAATTCTGTCAAAATGAGACAACATACACCTTCTTGAACAGATTCACATGTATTTCTGATTCATTAAACCGTATATCAACTCAATAAATAAAAGGTAAACTTGTCCTTCTTCATAATATCTCACACCAGAGAAAGGATCTGTTAACTTGTTTGTTGCCAATGCCAAGCCAAGGGGGTGAAGAAGAAGAAGAACGAGGCTTTCGGGTGGTGTTAAGATCAAGTAAAATGATTTTTATCCACTTCTAATCTTCTTCCTTCTGCAACGATAATAGTTAAAGGAAAATGGAACATTAGAACAATAATTATGTGCTTTTGCCATCGTAGATTGCTAAAAACACATAATTTCTGTAAAGGACAAACAAGGTTCAAATTAAAAGAAACATAAATTTTGTTAAGGACAAACAAAACTATTAAGATAAGTCACTAAAAATTAACTAGGAATCATAGGAACCCATATGTTCTGAAAGTCTCTATCTATAACATAACTGTAACGACCCCAAAACCGGCCTAGGAGTTAGGGCAATTACACGCCGCGAGTCTATTACCTAACGACGCAAGGCTCTATCGTAAAATGAATTCGAAAACCAAATATAGAACTTAAATAGATACTTAGAAGAGTTTGCAATATCCAAACCGAGTATGAAACGCCAAATACAAGTAAGGGGCCGAAGGCTACAAGGCTCCAAAACGTCTAATGCGCAAAGTCATACATATAGCAAAGTCTAAACAAAGCTAAAGCTGAAATCAGATCCCAAGAAGAGGAGGTCTCCAAGCTCAATCTGCATAGTGAAATAAAGGGGTGAGCTCAACAGCCCAGTAAGCAGAAGACTTCCTCAAGGAAGCCCACTCAAAACAGAAGCATAAGTTTGCATAAACAAAGGGAAGTACAAGCCATTTGTAAAATAGACAGCACAAAATCAAAACGGATCAGAACCAAAACAGAATGCCACATCAAAATCACAGTCGGACTTTCAGAGTCAGAGACAAAGGGTGGGACGCTAGAGACTCGCTAACACATAAGAAGGACTCACATAGTGTCCTATGGATCCGAAGATCCCACATCAGAAGCCGTAGAGACAGCTAACAGACCCGTCGGTCAACAATGCCCTAAGGGAGACCCTAAGGAGCTTAATCAGAAGGAATTCCTGTGCAGCATGCTACGAGACAGCCCGACCCGACTATCCAAGGCTCATAAGCAACATAACTAGGTCCCAAAATCATAAGTTCTCAAACACCGATCATAAGTGCAGAAAAGTGCATATAAATAGCATAGGAAGCTTGTACATTGATAGGGGTACACAACCCCGCAAACGGAATTCAAAACGGAGCTGAAACAGAAATGTTAGGCGAAAACAGGGGCATGTCCGAACATGCGTCCGAACATGCATGTTCGGACAGAGGCCGAGAGTTCAAAACCTGCGAAAAACACAATGTTCGAACTTACGTCCGAACTTCGAAGTTCGGACGTAAGTCGAGAGTTAAAAAAATGAAACATCCCTCATGTCCGAACTTACGTCCGAGCATCAAAGTTCGGAGCCAAAACTAGAATTGTCCTCGCACACTGTCCGAACTTCAAAGTTCGGACAGATGTTCGGACACTTCGAAAATTTGGAAATCACAGGCACACCAGATGAACTGTCCGAACATCAATGTTTAGACAGACGTTCAGACATCGCGAAAACAACAGTTCGCAAAGCTGAAACAGACACGAAAACACAGCTAAACCTTCAACGAAAATCTGTAGCAATTTCGGAATCACAAGCCAGTACCCACGGGGGTTTTACACAATCAAAACCAACTCAAATCATCCAAGAAATCACCCACAAGCACTAGTAGAAAAAAAAGTTTTAAACCACGGCCTATATACCACGGTTTTATGCGGAACCGTGGTATATAACATTATAAACCACGGTTGTATGTAGAACCGTCATTTATTCTAATTGAGCCACACTATAAATGACGGTTTTATGCAGAACCGTCATTTATTCTCTTCATGGTACATTATAAATGACGGTTCTCACGTGAACCGTCATTTATTCTCCTAGCGGGAAAACGGCGCGCCACTCTTAATTCAAGAAAAATTGACTATAAACCACGGTTGTATATTGAACCGTCATTTATTCTATTCATGCTACATTATAAATGACAGTTATCTGCTGAACCGTCATAATAAGGGCTGCCCATGGTAGGTTAACCGCCTTATTCGGTTAACCGCTTTCGGTTAACCGGGTCTTCGGTTTTCTAAAATCCAATTCCATTACCATTCCATTTAGATCGGTTAACCGGATTCGGTTAACCGTTTAATTCGGTTTTCTAAAATCTGATTCCATTACCATTCCGTTTAGACCGGTTAACCTTAAGTTCGGTTCGGTTTTATCGGTTAACCTTGTAGCCGTGTATTTTTTTTATTGATGAGAACCATACCATTAGTATTATAGTACAACATTGATCATTCACCTAAATCATGAGTGACAAATCAAACACATGTGACAAAAAATATAATATTGTGCATATTCCCTTAATAGTTAACATTAATTATTATATAAGTTGAACATTAATATATGAACATTTTGATTGTTTATATAATCGGTTAACCACGGTTAACTGAGCGGTTAACCGTTCTGGAAAATTCAATACCATTACCGAAACCGAAACCGGTCAATTAACACGGTTCGGTTAACCATACCGCAAGAACCGGTACGGTTCACTTCGGTTTCGGTCGGATACCACGGTTTTGGAATTTTTTGGGCAGCCCTACGTCATATATTGTCTTAGAGGGAAATTTTCGCTGAAAATTAAACAACGCGCCACTCTTCATTGACTATAAACCACGGTTCCCAACCGTGGTTTATTCTTTGTGCTATATTATAAATGACGGTTACACTGTGAACCGTCATTTATTGTCTTAGAGGGAATATTTTTCGCTGAAAATTAAACAGCGCGCCACTCTTCATTGACTATAAACCACGGTTGGGAACCGTGGTTTATTCTTCGTGCCATATTATAAATGACGGTTACACCGTGAACCGTCATTTATTGTCTTAGCGGGAATATTTTTCTCTGAAAATTGAAAGACACGCCACAAATTCATTCTCTTTTTTATATCTCTCTTCCACTGCCTTCATAACTCACGGTCATTTTTACAACCCCCAAACTGTCGAACAAGGAACATGCTCTGTGCCTTCTCTTCAACCTCACGGTGATTTTCGCAACCCACCATGGCGAACAAGGACCAAACTCCTCACGGTAATTTTTGCAACCCTCTGTGCCTTCTCTGCGCCACTATTCATTCTCTTTTTATATCTCTCTTCCTCTTCCTCATCACCACTCACTGTAATTTTTGCAACCCTAACCGGTGAACAAGGACATGCTCCGACACTCTCATTCTCTTGTTTCACGGTAATTTTTGCAACCTACACTAATTTTTTAACATGGTCTACGCATCTTACATTCTCTTTCACGGTAATTTTGTAACCTACCGATGAACAAGGAACATAATGCAACTTCACTCATTATTTGCAACCCTAATTCGCAAACAAGGAAAACATACATGTTCTGGCCTCTTCATTATCTTCTGTCTGTGCTTTGTTGAGATTACCGGCGCCGCTAAATCACCGGCGATTTGAAAAAAAAATCACAGACTATAAACCACGGTTTTATGTATAACCGTGGTTTATTATTGATTTTATACACTATATACCACGGTTTTAAGAATAACCGTCATTTAAACACACTTATACCACGGTTCTATGCGGAACCGTCATTTATAACACACTTTATACCACGGTTCTGACTCCCAACCGTGGTTAAAGTCAATGAATATCACGGGAGAAGGGGTCTTAAATGACGGTTTCGACCAACCGTGGTTTTTTCGCTTACTTTAAACGACGGTTATGAACCGTCATTTATAGCTATTTGTAAATATACGACGCGAGCATAAACCACGGTTCCTAGCCGTGGTATATAGGCAAAATAACCGTGTGGTTAAAAACATTTTCTGCACTAGTGAAGCATCACAAATCCATTCTGAAAATGCAATTAAAATTCAGTCCCCGAGGTGAGCAAACCACCAAGAATCATCCCCCACTTACCTGGAATCTTAGCGCAAAATCCGTCCAGATGATACCGAAGACGACCCAGATACAGCGTAGACCACAGAGCAGCACAATCCTCACTGAATTCCCATAATCGAATACCCAAAAATTCAGAAACGTAACTCCCAAACCAAAAGCATAAACCACCACAAATAACGACTCAAACCTGAATTCGTAGAGGGAGAGATGTCCAACAGCAGAGGAAGAGAACAACTAACACACGCAGAATTCTGTCACCGAAATTTGGAAGCAATCACTACGCTGAGGGAAGAGGACTTGCAAAGCGAAGCACACAAAACTGTCGGGGCGCACTCTTGGAAAACTGATCGACTAAACGGGAAGGGAAAATAAGGATCCTTTTCAGAATTAAATCCCACTTACCAAATTAAAAAGAGGGAGAATGACCTCCTTGTCCCTCGTCTTTTAATTCAATGACTCCGGGGTCCCGACAACTAAATAACTCATATAAGAAATAAAACAAGCAAAGCCAACACGTTAGAAAATCTGAAACGAAACCGGGTTATAACAATAACAATACCAACAGAACATTGAACTTAATCTATCAATAGTGTCAATAATTTAAATGAGGTGAGGATATTTCATGGATTTGATCCCAGCCTCTAGCTATTGAGGTTCAAAAACTAAATGAGCTGAAAGAGCAAGTGGAGAGGTCCTTTTTCTACAGCACTCGTAACGACCAATGAATATTTTATGGATCAAACATACACCCGATTAATTCTTATTTAATATATGATCAAATACTGATAGATAACTTGCCTAGTCGAGCACTGAGCATAAGGATGAGGTGTGCTTAGAAAGGTTAGTTTACAAAAGGACTAGCACTCTTATTAGTGCCTCTTGTCGTATACCAGTTTGCAAGGAGAGATTCTAGTAAGGATTATTTGGGGTGCAAGGTAAGGGATTGTTTCCCAAAGCTAATGGAAGAAGGTAAGGTGACAGTATTTTTTTGGGTGGTATAATTTGGGACTGCCTTGATGCATAGTTGAGTAGTCTTCTAGATCGAGGCTTTTGTAGTTGTGTTATGTGTTTTGTTCTTGATATGGATGTTGTACAGATATCTTATCCATCCTTGTGGACTTTGTCCTTGGCCACAATTATATAAAAAACACTTATGTATAACTTGCCAAAGCCTTTGTGTCACCCTCATCAGCAAGGGTATTAGTATTTTTTGCACTTTTGTACTAAATGCAAGAAAGATTGCACTTCGTTTGTACCTAGAAAACATCAACATTTAGCTGTAAGTTCTAATATGCGGATACATCCACAGCAGAAATAGGTGTTAGAATGGGTTTGTAAATAAAACAAATATGTCAAATTTACCCATTTGCATCGCATCTCCTTTATGGAGCTACATAATATTAAACCCCATTTTATCCAGATCTATATCAACAAACACCAGCAAACGGATCCTCTGTTTAGCCAATAAAATACTTATTGTAGATAGCTAGGTGAAAGAGATGTGACACCTACAGTTAATTCAAAATAAAAATGGGAAGATGGGGTAAGTAGACCAGTAAAGCAAGCAAAGGACACAAAGAAAGTATTAAATAAAGGGCCCAAAGTAAGTATTACTACCATCTGAATATGTTGTTTCAAAAAAACATTTTAACAGTAGGGAGACAACAGGACGACAATTTCAATATTAAACAAAGGGCATAAGGTAGGGCAGAGCAACTTTTATAGTAGTATTTTGGAATTTTTTGGAATGGTCATAGAATAGAATTTGTTCAACATAATAAAAGATATAGTTTACCTTAAGAAGGTTCATGTGTCAGGAGGCTAGCGTTAGTTCATTGAGCTGGAATCTCCAACACAAACATAAAAGATAGACTGATAGAATAGATTAATGAGTAATTGGTAAAAAAGAGTAATGATATACATATACATATAATTTTCTTCTTTTATATCTAATCCTTTTCTAATTCATAAGTTGTCTTGAGCTTACCGGCAGTGTGATAAAATGATACACGATGTAACACCCCTCTCAATAATGACGTAATAGTCACTCACGAGAACAGAAAATAAATGCGTTTCACAGCGGAAGAAATGACAGTAATAAAACTCACATGGGTGTTACTTGCCATCCCTCGCCCATACGAGTGATGTAGCAATACAACAACTTAACAAAATGAAAACATAAGGATACAACCCGCGGTGACAACGAGATACCGCCTACACAACCATCTAAGTCCCAAAAGCACATCTACAGTGAGCGTTTAGTTTTACACCAAGACTTACAACCGATATTAGTAAAACAAACTTAATACATAATAAGGTACGTACGGTAAATTCCAAAATCTAAAACGTCCTAACTACCCGGCCTCGCACTCCGGCTTCGTTCGTGATCAACAACCTGCATGAAGCCATAAAGGCTCAGCGATAAACGCTGAGTATGCCAAGTCTGGACCCTAATGGTCAATTAAGTCGTATTAGCCGTCTTTTAATTAGGTTCGTTACATGTATCACCGGTTTACAGAATATAACGGAAACTGTAAAACGTAACAAGACATGCAACATTTATCACAGATATTCATAGAACAGCAACATATCGTACAATACAATAGCATCAATAAAGCACACGCCGTTCTTAGTTTCACGTCATCACGTATCACAACGCTCGGCCCCCCGGGCCCTCACATATCGTTTTAATTTGGTTAGCACTATCGGGAGTCAGTTAGGACATCCCGAAATATATTCACTTGGACAGTAGTCCCACGTACACACAAGGTGCTCACTGCCCTGATCATCCGAAGACTCCGGGACTATTTCACTTTGCCTTTGTAATGGCGTCCATTTAGGTGGCCAAGGGCCTGGTGCCAACGGTAGCACACTCCGCCTGACGATCTATCTAGGTTCGTTCAGGATTAACTAGGGAAAACCCGACACAGGTTAACCCAAGAGATCTCTACGTGCGACCAGCAACCGGTGACTGTCTGGATTAAGGTACACATCACTTCCATTCACACTCCACTGTTAACGTCGCTAGTTAGTAATTTAGTTACAACATTAATTGAGGAGAACATCACTTATTTGTTGGCTGCCCTGTGGGTCTTACGCATGCCTAGAATGATTCTAGGTAGTATTTATGTTTGAGTCAAAGCTCTAGAGACCGACAATTTCGTGTCCCGTTCCTAAGTGTTTTACTTAGGTTATAACTACATACTTGTAATACTTAGTGTATTAGGTCAGGCAACGGTAATCACAGTCACACAACTCGTATATGTAAATTATATAAGCCGATCTATAGTCAACATAGTATTAGTCCCGTAGGACGATCGTGCATAAATAAATAATGCAGTAAACACATATCCATCACACATAGTCACACATGTTATCAAACAAATCCGAGCCCGAGGAATTCCTCAGGACAACTCGGATCAAACTCCTTTACATACCGTACACCGTGTCTAGGTTCACGCAGTGTAGACCACTAAAGCTTTCGAGCGCGCACGTCAGAAGGACGATCTAGAAATACAAGGAACGCTAAGCGTCAATCCACATGATAGTATAATTCGGTATTTCCGAATAACGTTTGGAATCCCAGTACTACACCCCCGGATCTTTTAACTGTTGTTAGTTAAAGTATCGTTATCTTAAAAACTCCTTATTCGTAGTGTGAGTTAATATTCGGTTTACATTAGAGTATGAAACCATACGTTATACACTTGTGATACTTCATTCGGGATTTATTATCATACCAAGGTCATATACTAACCTTAGTATTTTATGTCGTTATAAACTATAGCTTATACCTTTATCCTTGACATGTATTTATATATGTATGCGTTTAGCATGACAGTTCTAATACATTGTATTTTAGCATGACATTTATTTCCTGATGTTATATAGTATGATATTTTTATGTGTCATTAGACTTTATAGCATATGGTTTTGGCAACTTTATGTATGTACCGAAAATAGTATACACATATGTTACACTTGAGTCCCTTTACTATATAATTCTCATTAACCACAATGTGACCACATAACTTATAATATATTGTAAGTATTTAATTTTATAACACCAAAACCTTGTGGTAAAATATAACCCAAGGTTTTTCACACTTGCTTAGTTACCGGTTAAATATATATATATACCTAATTCCATTCCCTTTCAAACCCATACTCTCTCAACAGAAGCACCCCCTACTGAAATTCTGAGGCATATTAGTGCATCACTTCTTTACTGTTCCTGTTTGGGTTATTCAATTTATTCCTAAAACCTTCAATGAATGCACCAGCCTAGTTCACCCTCTTAGAAGTATTTTGGGTTCATTACTAACCCTCTCCAACACTCTTAAACTATCTGTCTTACTCTTATACAGAGACAGCCAAAGTCCTGAAAACTGAAAACATTATTTATGTACCCCTTCTTCAAGTCTTTATTTAGTTTGCTGATCAGTTTCCAAAACTTCTCAAAACTTTTACACTACTAGATGATTGTATTAGGAAGGATTTGAGATCAAAGGCAACTCAAAACAATGATGTTAACACCTCTGAAAACTCATTTTACAGAAACCAAAAACTGTAGAAAACTGTAAACACTAATTCTGCATAATTCTTCTTTAACTCCCCTTTTTGGTTATAAACCAGTCTCCATTTCACCTAAGGTTTGCTACCCACTTAGTCAGGTGTTCTAGGAAGTCTCAAGCCTAACAAAAACTTAAACAAGGCTGTTAGCAAATTCTGTAACCTATCGTACAAAAACTAAAAAAAGAACTGCAACAGAAGCACTCAATCTGGTGTTTCTCTTCTTCAATCTCTTTCTTCACTCATGAGTTGACATTTCGATTTTCCCTCCAACCTTCTTACCCAGATAGTTAAATGTTCAAACTAGGTTTCAACCCCAAAGCAAATCCAAGTCAATCTGCTACAAACTGAAACGGTTAAATACTGAAGTGAAAGAAACCGAAAAAAAACTGAAGTTTGGAACTGATTTCTCCTCCTCCTTTCCTCTCTGTTTGTTCATAAGTTGTTCTTTCACTTTATCCCTGAGCACTTACTTACTTAGTTGAGTGTTCTATTAACTTTTTAATTCCAAACAACTTTATTGATGTTACAGAATCTTTCTTATACTAAGACTAGGAGCAGGGACTGTAAAACTGAAAACATAATCTGATAACTTCTCTTATATTTGCAGTTTGTTCACGATTCTGGTTTTGAGTTTTCCCTAGGTTGCTCAGCTATCTAGTTGAGTATCTTAGTACAACTTTAGCCTCAAAACAGATTCACCACCACATTGTTTAAATTCCTGAAAGGTTGTTATACAAGAAAGTCAGAATGGCAGAAACTGAATCCTAAACTGGTAAGTTCTCTTATCTATTTTCTTCCTGTTTATTCACAGTTGGCTTACAGTTTTGTTTTTCTTTCTTCCCAAAATGTTTACATACTTATTTAAGCGGATTAGCAAGGTTTTGAGTTCTTGAACCACCCAATGTCATCCCCTTATGCTCCCTATAACATTGTTATACAGAAACAACACTCCTGAAACTGCAACTAAAACAAAAACTGACATGCGCTCTCATTGTTTTCTCTGTCTGTTTTTTTAACCGAGCTACACTCCTCCTAACTCTTTGTCCACTTAGTTAATGCTTTGTTGAGATTTTAATTAAGGGACAAACCCAAAATGACATGGATCACAACAAACAGAAGCCTGGAAACTGAATTCGACCATTTGAAACTGGGAAAGAAACTGTCACATCTTCTTCTATTTATTTTTTTCTGTTTACAGACTGACTATCACTTTACCCCATCTTGTTTTAGTTGCCTAGTTATATGTTGTAATGTGTTTGGACCACAAAACAACCCAAGGCCACAAGGGCTATGTTCCTGAAAAATCCTTTACACAGAACTCGAAAACTGAAACAAACTGAAGCACTTAAAACTGCTGTGTTTTTTTTCCACTGTTAGTGTATCAGGTTGGGTTCTTAACTCTCCCAAAGTGTTCCGATCCATGCTTGAGTGTGTTAGAATGTTTTAGGTTCATTAACTCACAACACAAGCCAGTTATACAGAAAACACAAAAATCTTAGGACTAAACTGAAACATCAAAACCTGATAACTTCTTTCGGTTTCTGAGAATTCTTAATCCTGGTTTTCTTTTCAGTTTTCCTTCATTGCTAACCTACGTAGTTATGTGTTTTACTGGGGTTTTAAGTTTTAACCTAGCCCTTACTACCCTCACATTACCTCTCTAAAGTAAGTGTACAAAACACAGGCTTCACATCAGTTGAAAACTACACCAGAAAACAAAACATAAACTGTTGCATCTGTTCCATGTCTTTTTCTTTCTTTTTAGTTGTGATCTGTTTTTTTTATTTCTTTTTCTTCAACACCCTCACGTTTATAGACTTAGTTAGGTGTATTCAGCAGATTACAAATGTATTAGCAACTCAAGGAAATTTAATATATTGAGGCTACATGCTACAGATTTGGCATGGTTATAAGTTTTGACAGGTTTAGTCTTCTTTTTGTTTTCTGATCCTGAATCAGTTTAGGAATTACTCACCAGTCTAGTGACTTGGCAAATTCTCCTTAGCTACACCTTTGGTAGAACATGGAACTCCAGCTCCATGGTCACTCGACACAGCTGAGGAAGGTTTCTCAGAGGTTAGGCTCGGTAAAAAAAAAAGAAAAGAGAATGCAACAGGTTGTGGAAACTGGTAGACAACTTACCTTCCACTACAGTACAATCCCAAAGATGTTGATGTGTTGCAGAGGGATTTTCTTGCCTGATTATCTTTGGGAGAAGGACGTCATATTATTGCAGGCCAGAAAGACAGAGAAGCTTCAGTTATGGAAGTCAAGGTTGTAACAGAAACTCAAGAATACAGAAGACTGAACAACCGGATTTTTTTTCTTTCTTTCTGTTGTTATGATTCATAGCTTACCTACTAGGAGTCCTTGGAGGGAATTGTCTCAGGACCTCCAGAATTCTACCCTTGGTTAGCATGCAGTGCTCTTGCACGACAAGTACAGGAATCTGAGGAACTGGGTTGAGCAGTCTTAATCAGGACTGAGCAGAGACAAAGGAAAAAGAAACGAGAAGAGCTGGTTTGGAGTATTACCTTATGTTGGCCTCGAGGAGGAATGAAACACTCCACGGTTTCAACTTCCAGATAGAGTTATGCAAAGGCTGAGGGGGAAATGAGTTAGGAAATAAGGAAGATTCTCGGTATGAAGACAGAGGTGAGTGACAGTGGATGAGTAACTGAGAATTATCTCACCTGTGATCAGAACTGAATCGCATTGCTTCAGGCGGTTCTTGCGTGGAGTAGGCTCAGTTTTGAGTTGGTATACTGAGACACTGACTCAAGGGACAAGGACTGGGTGGCTTTATCGGTTCACGGTACTTGCTGATGACTCCCGTATGCATGCGTGGGAATTTCTAAAAGAGCAATCTGATGCACGGTTTTTACTGGAGTCAAGGAGTGCAATTGGTGGTTACAAGTTACTAGAGAGGGTTATGGGCGATTGTAAAAATAATCAGCTCTGTCGCATGGAGTTTATGGGCGATTAGAAAAAAAATAGTTAGCTCTGTCGTATGGAAGTTGGAGCAGTGTAGACTTTGAGGTCTCGAGAAACAGGTGAGGAGAAGCGTTGAATTGAGGCGTGTTTGTCTCTGTTCTTTCTTTTGTGACCTTAGTAGCGAGATTACTTATTTACATTTGTTGGTATCTATTACCGAATTTGAGCTCAGCTCAACCGGTTAAGGCTTCGGGAAAGGTATGAAAGGTCTCGGGTTCGAATCCCGACTAGAGCATGTTTGCTCCTTTTTTTGTTTCAGCCTTATTTATCCTATTTCTTGTATATATGCGACGGTATTAACATGTCGCGTTATTAGTTGTATATATATATATATGAATATTTTGTTATGTCACGTTATTAATTATACCTATATATGGGTACGAGTACTTTATTTGTCGTGTTTTAGTTATATATACAACGTTATAATATTGTAACGTTGTGTATATGTACATATATATACGTATGTATATAAGTGCGTGACCGTATTAATATTAAACTGTTCGTTTATACCTTAATGTAGTAAATTATATATTTAAATAACGTTTAATTATTTAGGGGTATTTCAGTCTACCCCCCTTAAAGAGACTTCGTCCCGAAGTCGTCTTTCTCGAGTGATTTATAACAACTACCCATATAGCCCTGGTGCACATCTATCTGATGTGGTGGTATCTAAGCGATGCAGTATGAACTGAATTCATAAAGGAGTACACACACACACAATATATATCAATCAAACCATTCATACATCCGAGTATCTCATAGGATACTTACATACATGTTCACAACATACACATGTGCGCAATGCGCAAACAACCCACCAACGAAACAAAACACGTATGCCCCGCATACCAAACACACATACAAGCACCAACAAAACAGATGTATGCCCCGCATACCAAACACATATACAAGCAGCAAAAACTTGAGGCTCTACCCCCCTTAAAAGGGTTACGCCCCCGTACCCCACAAGTACTCACAGGCGCTACTCGAAAAGCGCTGGATACTTGGCTCTCATCGAATCCTTAACTCCCAAGTGGCCTCTTCGACCTCGTGGTTTGACCAAAGAATCTTGACCATGCGGACGGTCTTGTTCCTGGTCTCCGTGTCTTCGTATCTAGAATACGGAGTGGAGTCTCTTCGTAACTAAGAGACGGGTCTAGTTCCAAGTGCTCTGGCTGTAACACATGCGAGGGGTGAGGGATGTATTTCTTCAGCTGAGATACGTGGAATACATCATGCACTCTCCCGAGCTCAGCAGGTAAGTCTAACCTGTAAGCTAACGGGCCCACTCGCTCCGTAATACGATACAGACCAACATACTTCGGGCTTAACTTGCCCTTCTGTCCAAAACGAAAGATGCCCTTCATGGGTGACACTTTGAGGAAGACTCGGTCGTCGACTGCGAACTCGAGATCTCTCCGTCGGACGTCTGCATATGACTTCTGTCTATCTTGGGCAGCTTTCATATTTCTACGGATCTGTAGGACATCCTCTTTCACCTGCTCTAAGTACTCGGGTCCAAGGAATGTGTTCTCGCTAGCCTCGTCCCAACAGAGAGGTGTCCTACATGGTCTACCATATAAAGCTTGGAATGGTGGCATCTGATTGTTGTAGGCAAACTCAATCAGATGTAACCGATCAATCCAACTCTCCTGAAAATCTAGGGCGCATGCTCGGAGCATGTCCTCCAATGTCTGGATGGTCCTCTCACTCTGACCATCCGTTTGCGGGTGAAAGGCGGTACTTAGCTTCAGCTTGGTACCCAAAGCCTCCTGAACTTGCCCCCAAAACCGTGATAGGAATCGAGGGTCTCTATCTGACACAATTGTCTTTGGCACGCCATGGTGTCTGATGATTTCTCTCTGGAAAAGATCCGCTAGTTGGGAACTTTCCATGTCTTTGATCGGAATAAACTTAGCCACTTTCGTCAATCTATCGACGATCACCCAAATAGTGTTCGCACGTCCCTTAGTCGGTGGGAGGCCGACAACAAAATCCATGGATAGGTCCTCGAACTTCCAGTACGGAATGGGCATAGGCTGCACCAAACCTCCTGGTCTCCTGTGCTCGAACTTGACTTTCTAACAAGTCAAGCAGCGGGTAACAAACTCTGTTACATCCTTTTTTATACCACTCCACCAAAAGTGAGTCTTCAGATCTTTGTACATCTTCGATGATCCCGGGTGGAAAGACAAGGAAGAACAATGAGCTTCACTAAGTATCTTCTCTTTCAACTCTGGGCTGGACTCTAGGATGCACAATCTGCCATTCAATCTGATCAGTCCATCATCACTGAGTCTGAAATCATATTTCTGCCTCTCGAATATGCCGTCAACTAACTGCTGCCTGATGGTCTGTATGTACTGGTCGCTCTCCTGAGCACAGCGTACTTCTTCGACTAGGCTACTGTTTGCTGACATGGCATGTAAGGAGTGAGCTCTCCGGCTCAGGGCATCGGCTACTATGTTTGCCTTCCCCTCCTTGTACTTGAGGTCGATGTCGTAGTCTTTCAAGAACTCGACCCATCGCCTCTGCCTCATGTTCAGATCTTTCTGGGTGAATAGATACTGAAGGCTTTTGTGATCAGAGTATATCGTCACTGTCACACCATACAAGTAATGTCTCCATATCTTCAAAGCAAAAACCACTGCTCCCAGCTCCAAATCATGTGTCGGGTAGTTCTCCTCATGTTTCTTCAGCTGTCGGGAGGCGTAGGCTACGACCTTCCCATGCTGCATGAGTACACACCCTAGCCCCGTACCTGAGGCATCACAGTACACTTCGAACCCGTCGGTCCCTTCAGGAATGGTGAGTACGGGAGCCGACGTCAGAAGGTCCTTCAGTGTTTGAAAGGAACGCTCGCAATCTACAGTCCACACAAACTGAGCGTCCTTTTTCATCAAATTAGTCATAGGCTTGGCTACTTTGGAGAAGTCTTTCACAAAACGCCTGTAGTATCCAGCCAACCCCAAGAAACTACGGATATCGGTCACTGTTTTCGGTCTCGGCCAGCTCTTGACTGCCTCTATCTTTGCAGGGTCGACTGATATGCCGCTGGCTGAAATGATGTGCCCCAAGAATGCCACGCTATCTAGCCAAAACTCACACTTTGAGAGCTTGGCATATAGCTGGTTCTCTCTCATAACCTGTAGAACTCGCCTAAGGTGTGCTTCGTGGTCTTCCTTAGTTTTAGAGTAGATTAAGATGTCGTCGATGAATACTTCTACTGATGAGTCGAGCTGCTCTCTGAACAGATGGTTCATGAGGTCCATGAATACCGCAGGTGCATTTGACAATCCAAATGGCATCACGGTAAACTCGTAGTGACCGTAGCGTGTTCTGAATGCGTCTTCTCTATATCTCTCTGCAATGCGTATCTGATGGTAGCCTGATCTCAAGTCGATCTTCGAGAACACTGCTGCCCTCTGAGCTGATCAAACAAGTCGTCGATGCGTGGAAGGGGTATTTGTTTTTGACTGAAACGGCATTTAACTCCCTGTAGTCGATGCAGAGTCTCATACTCCCATCTTTCTTCTTGACAAACAACTGGCGCTCCCCATGGAGATACGCTCGGTCTGATAAAGCCCTTGTCCAGTAGGTCTTCTAACTGAACCTTCAACTCTTTCATTTCTGCAGGCGCCATTCGGTAGGGTGCCTTGGCAATAGGCCCCGTGCCCGGCATAAGATCAATGGCGAACTCCACCTCTCGTACTGGTGGCATGCCTGGTAACTCCTCAGGAAACAGATCAGGGAATTCGGATACCACTAGTATATCCAAATCCATCTGCTCCTCTTGCCTCGTATCGTGGACATAACATATATATGCGGTGTGGCCCTTCCTCACTTCTTTCATTAGGTCAAGGTAGATACAATTTTGATGGTGGGTTCCTTCGGCACACTACGGTAGGAAATAGCCTTGCCCCCGGGCTTTTGAGTAACAGTCGGTGCTCGGCACAATGTATCCGGCCCTTGTGTCTCTGCAGCCAATCCATACCGATGATGACGTCGAAACCCAACCCCTTGAATTCGGTCAAGTTGACGGGGAAAATCTCGTCCCGTATAACAATTTGCAAGTCACAGTAGCGTCCCGTGCATCGCACTCTCTCCCTGGATGGTAACGTGACGGTGAAGTCAGAGAGGTGCTCCGGGGTCAGTCCCAACTTCTTTGCAAAAGAAGAGGAAACGAAAGAGTGAGACGCCCCTGAGTCAAATAAGACTGATGCATCGGTGCCATTCACAGGGAAGGTACCTGTAGCATTTCGGTTTAATTAGCACGTGGCTAAAGGTTAAATTCATTAGTTTGGCTGGTTCCTATCCTTACCAGTGATGACGTTGCCAATCTCTTGGCTTGTGCCGCATTCAGAATGTTGAGGTTTCTCCTTTCTCAGATTCATGGCCTGGATTAACGAGTCGTATAGGATAAGACTGATAACAATTGTACGAAAGAACTTCGAAACTCCACTTTTATTTATTTCACAAATCATTACATTATACTTGCATACAAAGCTAGTAGCTTACAACATTACATCAATACTTTCTTAAAGTCAAGTTTAAACGTCCCGGTTTGATGTGGGTAGTGTTTACTAAAGCTGGTGGTGCGGTGTTTAACTTAATCCGCTTGATTCCGTGATACACTAATCTCGAATCTCCACCGAATACCAAAACATCTCCAGATCTGAGGACTAGCTTCTTAGCTAAATCCATCCTCTTCTGGTCGCCATACAAGAATTCTGCTTCATCTCCAATGGAGAACGACACTACGGGAATACCCTTTGCAATGGACTCGGGTGTCTCATCCCGGTCCTGGTGTAATCCCAGTCGTCCATTCTTTTCGTAGAAGTTTACAACGCAAACGTCGACATCAATGCCGGGTACTGGTTCGTCTTCAAGCTGCTGCGCGGTCTCCACCGCCTTCCGTGCTAAGGTCATGAATCTCTCGGGTATCCTAGGTACTCTCACCCCATCTAGTTTCCTCACTTCCTGATATGTCCTAGTCTGTGGGTCCCAATCCCTACCTAGGCACATCATGCGTAGCCTCATCTTCGAACCGCTCGTAAAACCCGGAATGTAAAACCCACCTAGTTCTCTACCCAAGGCTCTACACTCTTCTATGATGTCGGTTTGCTCGTCTAAGGTTAGGAATTCTCTAAGCAGAATCATGCCTGGTCGGATGACTTGACTATTCTCTCTTGGATGTTCCCGTCTTTCGGCTACGGGTCTTGGCGATCTCGGTCTCGTAGATAGGGGGTAGCAAATGTCGAAACTACCTAAGATGTGGAAGTTTTCCTAAGGTAAGTCCCTACTTAAGGTCGTAACACACATACATGGGTCATGCTTTAAAGCGTTTAACACACATCATGGTTCATACAATAACAGTCGGGTATTAGAATTACCTGTAGTGCGCTGGGCGCCCGCCTCAGCGCCTGAGGTTCCCGCTGAATTAAGGGTGGCGCGTCCCTGGTCGACTCCTTTTCCCTTCTGAAAACGCATGTCGGTGGACGTCTGGCCCCCTTGGCCACCCCGTGGCGCTCCTGATCCTCCAGCAGTGGGCTTCTGAGCAGTCTTCGTCCCCTGGTAATTCCGGCCGTCGGGGTTGGAGTAGCATTCAAAGTCGCGGTGCCCCATCTTCCTGCAGTATCGGCATTCCACCTTGTTGCCGCTGCAGTCCACACCTGGGTGATCCTTCCCACAGCGCTTACAGTAGTAATGGCGCTGGGGTCTACCGGTGCCTGTTGCAACCGTAATTTAGGTTAACACGAGTCATGTACAGTATTAGGATTAACGAATAGTTTGACAACTAAAATTATGAGGAGGGTATTCTCACCCCTGAGAGGTGCCGATCTGAGTGGCTGGGCATCAATGGGTGGGCCGGTCAGTCTTGGTACGGAATCTTTCCCCTTGAAACCCTGCTGACTCTGCTGCCCCTGCTTTCCCTTCTTTTTAAAGAAGCCTCTGTCAAACAGATTTGGGGTCAGCACACATAATCAATTAATGATTAAATCAACAAATGAAAATATTTCCTTACTTTCCCTTCTTTGAGCCCTCGCCTCGGTTCACTCCCCCGTCCTCAGACTCCTTCTCGGGCTTCTTCCTCTTCTTCTGGCCCAGAGTCTCATCCCGAGTCTGGAGCATCAGCTCCGTCCTCGAGGCAGCATCATAACATTCCTGGAATTTAAACTGGTGATTCTTCACACATTCACTGTAATTGGATATGTAGAACATTAATAAGAATTAACGGTGTTTAGATTTTACCTGATGGTAGTATAAGAGTGGCGCCCATGGCTGCCTGGATACGGAATAGAAGACCCCCCGGAATTTCTCGACCTTAACGGTCTCAGAGTAGTCGACTCCGGGGATGAAGTCAAGAAGACCGATAAAACGAGCATAGTACTCGTCTACGGACAGACTCCCCTGGGTCAGCGTCTCAAACTCCCGACGCTTCTTCTGCTTGAGGTGAGCGGGATAGTACTTCCCTCGCAGGATCTCCACGAACATAGCCCATGAGAAGTCGGGTGTCGCTAAGTGCTGGTCCTTCACAAGTCTCCACCAGGTACTGGCTGCGTTCTTCAAGTTGAATGCAGCAATTGTACTTTCTGATCCCCTGGCACTCGCAAGGCCTCGAAGGCCTTCTCATGCTCCACGATGTAGCGCTCCAAGGCAATGGGGTCCGGCTCCCCTGAGTAGGTCGGTGGTCGTGTCTCAGACACCGCCTTCAGCCAATTCGTCTCACGGGGCTGCGGTGGGTGGGGTATAGCGCCTCCAATCTGGGTAAGTATAGCAGCAACTGCTTCATTAACGCCTGGGATACCGGTGTCGCCACCGGCCCCTCTGCCGGCTCCGCGGCCTCTAGGTCTACCAGCCATCTGCTGTACAGACTGTCGTATTATAATTCGGTAAATATACCGTGAACACACACAGAGGATATTGAATTGCCATAGAGGTTTAATAAGTACACGCGTAGTGCGTAATTTTGCTTAAGTTCACCTAATGAGTCGTCTCGCACCTCACAGACGTATCCCGGGTTTCCCAAATCCTAGGCTCACTGTTTAATTCCTAGTATCTCGTCATCAGAGCGGTACTCCGCTCTGATACCACTTTTGTAACACCCCTCTCAATAATGACGTAATAATCACTCACGAGAACAGAAAATAAATGCGTCGCACAGCGGAAGAAATGACAGTAATAAACTCACATGGGTGTTACTTGCCATCCCTCGCCCATACGAGTGATGTAGCAATACAACAACTTAACAAAATGAAAACATAAGGATACAACCCGCGGTGACAACGAGATACCGCCTACACACATCTAAGTCCCAAAAGCACATCTACAGTGAGCGTTTAGTTACACCAAACTTACAGCCGATATCAGTAAAACAACTTAATACATAACAAGGTACGTACGGTAATTCCAAAATCCAAAACGTCCTAACTACCCGGCCCCGCACTCCGGCTTCGTCCGTGATCAACAACCTGCATAAAGCCATAAAGGCTCAGCGATAAACGTGAGTATGCCGAGTCTGGACCCTAATGGTCAATTAAGTCGTATTAACCGTCTTTTTATTAGGTTCGTTACATGCATCACCGGTTTACAGAGTATAACGAAACTGTAAAAACATAAAACATGCAACAATCATCACAGATATCACAGAACAGCAAATCTCGTACATACAATAGCATCATAAAGCACACGCCGTTCTTAGTTTCACTCATCACGTATCACAACGCTCGCCCCCCGGGCCCTCACATATCGTTTGATTTGGTTAGCACTGTCGGGAGTCAGTTAGGACAACCCGAAATATATTCACTTGGACAGTAGTCCCACGTACACACAAGGTGCTCACTGCCCTGATCATCCGAAGACTCCGGGACTATTTCACTTTGCCTTTGTAAAGGCGTCCATTTAGGTGGCCAAGGGCCTGGTGCCAACGGTAGCACACTCCGCCTGACGATCTATCTAGGTTCGTTCAGGATTAACTAGGGAAAACCCGACACAGGTTAACCCAAGAGATCTCTACGCGCGACCAGCAGCCGGTGACTGTCTGGATTAAGGTACACATCACTTCCATTCACACTCCACTGTTAACCTCGTTAGTTAGTAATTCAGTTACAGTTTTATATATGGAGAACATCCTTTATTTGTTGGCTGCCCTGTGGGTCTTACGCATGCGTAGAATGATTCTAGGTAGTATTTATGTTTGAGTCGAAGCTCTAAGACCGACAATTCGTGTCCCGTTCCTAAGTGTTTTACTTAGGTTATAACTACATACTTGTAATACTTAGTGTATTAGGTCAGGCAACGGTAATCACAGTCACACAACTCGTATATGTTTTATATAAGCCGATCTATAGTCGACATAGTATTAGTCCCGTAGGACGTCGTGCATAAATAAATAATGCAGTAAACACATATCCATCACACATAGTCACACATGTTATCAAACAAATCCGAGCCCGAGGAATTCCTCAGGACAACTCGGATCAAACTCCTTTACATACCGTACACCGTGTCTAGGTTTGCGCAGTGTAGACCACTAAAGCTTTCGAGCGCGCACGTCAAAGGACGATCTAGAAATACAAGGAAAGCTAAGCGTCAATCCACATGATAGTATAATTCGGTATTTCCGAATAACGTTTGGAATCCCAGTACTACACCCCCGGATCTTTTAACTGTTGTTAGTTAAAGTATCGTTATCTTAAAAACTCCTTATTCGTAGTGTGAGTTAATATTTGGTTTACATTAGCGTATGAAACCATACGTTATACACTTGTGATACTTCATTCGGGATTTATTATCATACCAAGGTCATATACTAGCCTTAGTATTTTATGTCGTTATAAACTATAGCTTATACCTTTATCCTTGACATGTATTTATATATATGTATGCGTTTAGCATGACAGTTCTAATACATTGTATTTTGGCCACATAATATTACTTTGTGTTACATTTATTTCCTGATGTTATATAGTATGATATTTTTATGTGTCATTAGACTTTATAGCATATGGTTTTGGAAAATTTATGTATGTACCGAAAATAGTATACACATATGTTACACTTGAGTCCCTTTACTATATAATTCTCATTAACCACAATGTGACCACATAACTTATATTACAAAACCACCATCTCACCACATTCCCTTTCAAACCCCATACTCTCTCAAAACCACCATCTCACCACATTCATCATATATTACAAAACTTAAGACTATATCACATCCTAACCCCCTTCTGTAATTCAGTTCAACAGAAGCACCCTACTACCGAAATTCTGAGGCATATTAGTGCATCACTTCTTTACTGTTCCTGTTTGGGTTATTCAATTTATTCCTAAAACCTTCAATGAATGCACCAGCCTAGTTCACCCTCTTAGAAGTATTTTGGGTTCATTATTAACCCTCTCCAACACTCTTAAACTATCTGTCTTACTCTTATACAGAGACAGCCAAAGTCCTGAAAACTGAAAACATTATTTATGTACCCCTTCTTCAAGTCTTTATTTAGTTTGTTGATCAGTTTCCAAAACTTCTCAACACTTTTACACTACTAGATGATTGTATTAGGAAGGATTTGAGCTTAAAGGCAACTCAAAACAATGATGTTAACACCTCTGAAAACTCATTTTACAGAAACCAAAACTGTAGAAAACTGTAATCACTAATTCTGCATAGTTCTTCTTTAACTCCCCTTTTTGGTTATAAATCAGTCTCCATTTCACCTAAGGTTTGCTACCCACTTAGTCAGGTGTTCTAGGAAGTCTCAAGCCTAACAAAAACTTTAAACAAGGCTGTTAGCAAATTCTGTAACCTATCGTATAGAAACTAAAAAAAAGAACTGCAACAGAAGCACTCAATCTGGTGTTTCTTCTTCAATCTCTTTTCTTCCTCATGAGTTGACATTTCGATTTTCCCTCCAACCTTCTTACCCAGATAGTTAAATGTTCAAACTAGGTTTCAACCCCCAAAGCAAATCCAAGACAATCTGCTACAACACTAAAATGGTTAAATACTGAAATGAAAGAAACCGAAAAAAAACTAAAGTTTGGAACTGATTTCTCCTCCTCCTTTCCTCTCTGTTTGTTCATAAGTTGTTCTTTCACTTTATCCCTGAGCACTTACTTACTTATTTGAGTGTTCTATTAACTTTTTAATTCCAAACAACTTTATTGATGTTACTAATCTTTCTTATACTGAGACTAGGAGCAGGGACTGTAAAACTGAAAACATAATCTGATAACTTCTCTTGTATTTGCAGTTTGTTCACGATTATGGTTTTGAGTTTTCCTTAGGTTGCTCGGCTATCTAGTTGAGTATCTTAGTACAGCTTTAGCCTCAAAACAGATTCACCACCACATTGTTTAAATTCCTGAAAGGTTGTTATACAGGAAAGTCAGAATGGCAGAAACTGAATCCTAAACTGGTAAGTTCTCTTATCTGTTTTCTTCCTGTTTATTCACAGTTGGCTTACAGTTTTGTTTTTCTTTCTTCCCAAAATGTTTACATACTTAGTTAAGTGGATTAGCAAGGTTTTGAGTTCTTGAACCACACAATGTCATCCCCTTATTCTCTCTGTAACATTGTTATACATAAACAACACTCCTGAAACTGCAACTAAAACAGAAACTGACATGCGCTCTCATTGTTTTCTCTGTCTGTTTTTTTTAACTGAGCTACACTCCTCCTAACTCTTTGTCCACTTAGTTAATGCTTTGTCGAGATTTTAAGCTTAAGGACAACCCAAAATGACATGGATCACAACAAATAGAAGCCTTGAAATTGAATTCACCATTTGAAACTGGGAAAGAAACTGTCACATCTTCTTCTATTTATGTTTTCTGTTTACAGACTGACTATCACTTTACCCCATCTTGTTTAGTTTCCTAGTTATATGTTGTAATGTAGTTTGGACCACAAAACAACCCAAGGCCACAAGGGCTATGTTCCTGAAAAATCCTTTACATAGAACTCGAAAACTGAAACAAACTGAAGCACTTAAAACTGCTGTGTTTTTTTTTCCACTGTTAGTGTATCAGGTTGGGTTCTTAACTCACCCAAAGTGTTCCTATTCATGCTTGAGTGTGTTAGAATGTTTTAGGTTCATTAACTCACAACACAAGTGTAACGCCCCTATTTAACATATTTATAGCGGAAATAAAATACTAAAGGCGTACAAACCATCGGGTTCCAAACAACCCGACACCAAACCTCACCAAATTACAACTTAAAGATTACAACTGTCACGGCCTGAACCTCGAAAACTTAACAAAAGTAAAACAGAAATAATACATAAACTCTCCACAACACCTAATCTCATCCCAATCACTCGTTCTCTTTGTGGCCACCTGTAAAATAACTCGTACCTGCAAGATAAACCAAGCAGCTCACCCCGAGAGGGATGGGTCAGTTCCCTGGAATGGAACTGGTACGATCCTCCAAAACAAACTTATAATACAACCCCCTTAAATAATAATAGCAGGAAAACAATCACTTCAACCACACAGAGGAACAAGACATTTCACAAATCACCAAATCAAGATAACAAGTTAAGATAAAGAATAATAACAGAAAAGTAAAGTTAGTGAAACAAAACCATCATGTGTTAGTGAACATCCATTGCCTTAGTTAAACCCAATTCCCGTTAGTAGTAGGAAGACTCAGATAGTCACAAAGGACTAGGAATGAAAAGATAGATCCAAGAACCAATAACTCATGAGTGGAATAAATCAACTTGGAGAGATGGCCCCCACCGCCAAGTACGTCCTTTTAGGACAGGGGATATACATCCCTCACTGTCTACTACGTCCCTTTTGGGACAGGGGATATACAGCCCCTCACTGTTACCATTGAAGACGCGCGCACGTCGAAACAACAAAGACTCAGCTCATGGATGAAACAATATCCAGAGTCAAAGGAAGAATTTACCAAGATTGACCATTTCCATATTCCAACTAGATCATTAACTGCACCAGAGCAATACCAAAACACTCAGTCCTACAGAGTGCAGAAGCGTAAACCCTAGGCAGTTAATGTCTAATGAAACAACCAAATAGAAGGAACCAATAGCCATGTAAGTTTCACATTCAAGGCTCAGTTAGTCACATCAAGCTGAGTTAGCCACACAAACAGTTTCCTTTGAAATCCATTCAAGCTCAGTCAGCGTTTTCCAAAACATTCCATAAAGTCCGTTAGCAAAAGTATCTGAGTACGAGAAATCGTACCTGGTAAGTGAAGAACAGTAATTAACTTGAATGAGTGATTCCCCAATAGTAACCTATAATTAAGGTGTCTCAAGTGTCGATCAGTTAAGGGACTCATAAACTAAACAACCTTCTTTTCTTACCGATTAATAGTTCCAGGTTCACCACTATTCTCTCACAAAGGTTTGGGCTCATTTTTGTTAGTTAAATCCTTTGTTAGGCCCATTTCGTTTAATTTGGAATGATTTAGGATTTATCCCTGAGAGTGGCCCAAACTCTTTTTGAATTGTTTAAGTGGGCTTTTTAAAATTCATAGACTTGGGCTTTGAAATACCCCAAACTTAGATATGGTGTTTAAGTGATAAACTAAGATATAAGAAGGCTAAATAATGCCTTAGAAACATTAAGAAACCATTTTAATCAAAGAAAACATAAGGAAACACCAAAAGAGCAGTTTAAGCAAAAACGTGCTCTAAGCTTGGAGAGGCTTGGGTGAGCACCCAAATATCATTCTTAGACCTTAGTAATATCTTAATGGTCATTTTAAACCAATTACCAAAGAAAACCAAGCTTGAAAACAAGTTAAAACACAAAATGTGCTTTAAGGAGTCTTAAAGCACATTTTTGAAAAATTGTCTTGTAAATGGGTTTTGAGTGGCTAAATGTCCATCATTGCTCTTTAATTAACATGTGTAATAATTAGTATCACATTAGGAAGTGTAAATCAATGGGAAATAAAAAATTTCACAGTTATGTGCCTTGTTTAGTGAATAGTAACCAAATAGTGCTAGTTTAAGACATTAGTCAAAGTAAGTCAATTAAATGGTCAACAAAGACCACAATATACCTTATTTGACCAAGGGGGCCGGTTTTTAAGTGTGACTCACCACACTTATCTAGCTAAGTAAAGAAGAAAGCAAAAGTAAGTAAATTCACTATTCACCTTTTAACATAAATATCTTACCTTAGTAGACCTCTCTCCTCACTTCTTCATTCTCCTCTCTCACCACCAATTTCTCTTGCTTTCTCTCTTCTCCATTGACGTGAAGAACAGCCCCCATGTAAGTTCCATCTTCCTTTGATTACTACTTACTCATTTTAGCTCCAAAACCTAAACAAAT